>WOXC01009411.1:0-42500 GCA_011680675.1 Gymnobelideus leadbeateri
TGGGGATAGGTGAGTAGAGAGGACGGGGATATAATAGTTACAGATCAACCCACCGCCGGTGCCGTAGATAAGGCCCCCGGCAGAGATTCATTCCTTCAGAGTTAGACTGGAGCAAATGGAAGCTAGTGACTTTATGAGAAATCAAGATGCTATTAAGCAGATCCAAACAAACGAAAGATTAGAAGGCAATGTGAAATATCTCATGGGAAAAACCACTGACCTGGAGAATAGATCCAGGAGAGACAATTTAAAAATTATTGGACTACCTGAAAGCCATGATCAAGAAAGAACCTAGAAATCACCCTTCAAGAAATTCTCAAGGAAAACTGCCCTGATGTTTTAGATCCAGAGGGCAAAATAGAGGTTGAAAGAATCCACCGATCACCTCCTGAAAAAGATCCCAAAAAGAAAACTCCCAGAAATATTATAGCCAGGTTCCAGAATCCCCAGATCAAGGAGAAAATACTACAAGCAGCCAGGAAGAAACAATTTCAATATTGTGGAAACACAATCAGAATAGCACAGGACCTGGCAGCTTCTACACTGAGGGATCGAAGGGCATGGAATATGATATTCCAGAGGGCAAAAGAACTGGGAATGAACCCAAGGGTCACCTACCCAGCAAAACTGAGTATTTTGTTTCAGGGGAAAATATGGTCATTCAGTGGAATAGAGGACTTTCAAGCATTCTTGAGGAAAAAACCAGAGTTGAATAGAAAATTTGACATCCAGATGCAAGAAGTAAGAGATGCCTGAGAAGGTAATCAGGGAAAAGAAATCAAAAGGAACTTATCAAAGTTGAACTATTTACATTCCTATATGGAAAAGCAATATCTGTGACTGATGATATCTTTCTCACTATGAAAATAATGGAAGAAGGGCGTGTGGTCATACGAATACATATGTGAATGTGTGTGTATATGGTTACAGTTATATATGGATAGAGGGCATAGGTTGATTTTGTTGGGAAGGGAGAGTACTCAAGGGAAGAAATTATGA
This sequence comes from Gymnobelideus leadbeateri, assembly GCA_011680675.1. Lineage (NCBI taxonomy): Eukaryota > Metazoa > Chordata > Mammalia > Diprotodontia > Petauridae > Gymnobelideus > Gymnobelideus leadbeateri. Next base: position 1,000 of record WOXC01009411.1, read on the forward strand.
GGTGAGAGAGGAAAGTGGCAAGAGGAGATGGGGAGAGACATGGTAGGGTAAACTATCTCATGTAGGGGAAGTGGGTGCAAAGGAGGGGGAGAATAAGGAAGGCTAAAAAGGCAAAACCACATTCACATTGAATTTGGTTCAGGGAGAAAATGACATACATACTAAATGGGATATCTCAACCTGCAGCAGGATAGGGGGAAGGGGGATGAGAGGGGATGAGAGGAGGGATGATGGATGGGAGGGCATCCTTGGGGTGAGGGGAGGTTGGAAGTACCCACTATAGAAGAGGGACAGGATCATGTAGGGAATGGACCAGGTGGGGGGTGGGATGAGTGGGAGGGAATTATAAGCAGCCTTGTACAATATATCTACTATGATAATGTTTTGCATAGCTAGACATGTACAACATATACTGAATTACTTATATCCCAAGAAGGAATGGGTGACAAGGGAGGAAGGAAATGGATCTGAAATTCAAGGTCGTAACATTAAATGTTTCAAATATATATATATAAAAAAAAATGTACAAAGCCTTCATTTTCCATTAAAAATCAATATTTAGTATACAGTAAAAAAAAAAAAGAGTTTGTTCATGAGCAGGCCACAAATCTCCTTGCCCAATTAAAATTTATCACATTAGTTTATTACTATAAAATGCACCCAGATTCTGAATTATCCATAAATGAAGAAAAAACCAAGCAGAGAACACTGGCAGCTGGCAGGGGGGACACATTCCCAGCATGGGAGATGCCTATCTTTGCTTAGAAAGGGTTGTCTTTGGTAGGAAGGTATCACTTTCTTTCCTAAGTCTCATAAAGTACAATGGCAGCTGGTTCTTTTGATTAAGTTATAGTCTATTGCTGATCATAATACAATGCAATGAAATAGACTGAAATCTCAAGGAAAGAGACAAGGAGAGTTTATCTTCTCCATCCAGATAGTCTTTCTTTTTAAAAAAAATGTTTATTTAATTTTTAATTTATGGAATAAAACAAGCATTTTTGTAATGTGATATAGTAAAAGATAAGATGATTGCACATGAAATTGCACATCTATTGTATACAACTTGTTATTTCATTTTTTTAAAAAAAGGCAAAAGGTTTTTAAAAATTTACATTAATATATATTTATGGAATAAAACATGCATTTGTATGAAATGGTATAATAAAAAAGATGATTGTACATAAAACTACAAATCTACTAAACATAACTTGCTATTCCTTTCAAATATACAATAAAATTATCATGTAAAAAAAAAAATTAAAGGTGAGCCTAAAAAAACTGAGTGTTAAAAATACCCATTTAATTAATAAATAAAATTAGGAGTTGGTTTATGAAAAAACCAATAAAACAGATAAACCATTGGTTAATCTGATTTAAAAAGGGAGAAGAAAAGCAAATTATTAGTATTAAAAATGAAAACAATGAATATACCCACTAATTAAGATGAAATTAAAACCATCATAAGGAGTTACTTTACCCAAATATATGCCCATAAACTTAATCTCTGTAAAATGGAAGAATGTTTATAAAAATTGTCTAGATTGGCAGAAAAGGAAAGGGAATATCTAAATAGAACTTTTTTCTTCCTCCCCATTTTTGGAGGGGGGAGGGTAGGGCAATTGGGGTTAAGTGACTTGTCCAAGGTCACATGGCTAGTTTTGTGTTAAGTGTCTGAGGCCAAATTTGAACTCAGGTCCTCCTGACTCCAGCGCTGGGGCTCTATTCACTGCACCACCTAGCTGCCCCTATAGATCTCTTTTTAAAAAATAAATTGAATAGGCCATAAATGAACTTTCTAAGAAAAAAGCAACAGGACCAGATGGATTTCCAAGTGAATTCTGTCACACATTTAAAGAACTAATTCCAATATTACATATAATAAAAAATATTTTTATAAAACAAATGATACTGATATCTACACCAAGAAGAAAAAGAAATAGAAGGAATCAGAATAAGATAATAAAACTTTTTTCAGAAGATATGATGATTTATTTGGAAAATCCTAAAGATGACTAAAAAGTTAGTTGAAAATTAATAATATTAGCAAACTAGTAAGATATAAAGTAAATCCATATAAATCATTCCTAAATAAATGTCATTCCTACTATATAAAACCCTGCAAGAAGAGATAGTAAGAGATAACCCCACTTAAAATAACTCTAGGCAGTGTAAAATACCTGGGACCTGCCAAAACAAACCCAAGAACTATATAAACAAAATTATAAAAAATACTTTTTACACAAATAAGATCAGATTTAAATAACTGGAGAAATATTAATTATTCATGGGTAGGCAGGGGGTCAATATAATATGAATTACAATTTTACCTAAAGTAATTTATATATTCAACACCATTCCAACTAAATTACCAAAAATTATCTTACTATATTAGAAAAAAAATTTTGGAAGGGCAATATCTATTTAAAACCAAGAGCAAACATTATCTGCAATAGGGATAAACTAGTAACTCTTCTAGTAAGATTAGCAGTGAAGCTAGGATGTCCATTATCACCATTATTATTCAACACTGTACTAGAAATGCCAGCTATAGTAATAAGAAAGGAAAAAGAAATTGAAAGAATAAGCATAGGTGATGAGGGAACAAAATCATCACTTTTTGCAGAAGACATGTTGGTATATTTAAAGAACCTTACAGGGTCAACTAAAAAACTAGTCTAAGCCATCAACAACTCCAGTAAAATTGCAATATATAAAATAAACACATACTTCATCAGCATTTATATATATATATATATCCAACAAAAACCAGTAGGAAGAGACAGAAAAGCGAAATTACATTTAAAGTGACTACAGATGGTATAAAATTCTTGGGAGTCTACCTGCTAAAACACATATAGGAACTACATGAACATTGCTGAAAAACACTCCACAGCACTCATTGGTAGGTCAAAACAAAGTAAGAATGACAATACTACCAAAATTAATTTACTTATTCAGTGCTATATCAATTAAGCTACCAAAGAAGTATTTTACAGAACTAAAAAAAGTAACAAAATTCAACTAGAGGAACGAAAGGTCAAAAATATCATGAAAATCAATGACAAAAATGTGAAGTAAGAATTAGGCTGAGCAGTATCAGATCTCAAGCTATAGTACAAAGTTGTAATTATCAAAACAATTTGGTACTGTATCAGGAAGAGTGGCCAATTAATAAAACCAAATTGTTATACAATACATAGAAACAAACGAGTAAAGTAACAAGTGATGATAAACCCGAATATCCCAGTTATTGTGGCAAAAACTCCCTATTTGACAAAAACTAATGGGAAATCTGTGGTCTGGCAGAAAAGAGGGATGGGCAAATTTCTCACAACATATACCAAGTTAAGCTCAAAAACAGGCATTTGATTTAGACATTAAAAGTAGTATCATAAGCAAGTTAAAGAAAATGGAAGAAAATTACCTGTCAGATCTATGGATAGGGGAAAAGTTCATGACCAAACAAAAGAGAGGCTCGCAGAAGTAAAATTGTTAATTTTGATAACAAAAAAATTAAGGTTTTACAACAAACAAAAACAACATAGCTAAAATCAAAAGCATGAAACTAGGGGAAAACATTTTTGTAGCAAATTTCTCTGACAAACGTCTCATTTCTCAAATATATAGGGAAATGAGCCAAATTTATGAGAACAAGAGCCATCCCCCAAATGATAAATGATCATGAGATATCATATGCAGTTTTCAGAGAAAAAAAATTCAAAACCATCAGTAATCATATGAATAATGCTCTTAATCATTAGTAATTAGAGAAATACAAATTAATAAGGTGCCACTTTATACCTATCAAATTGGTTAATATGATGGAAAAGGAAAATGACAATGTTGGAGGGGATATGGAAAAATGAGTTTACTGATGCACTGCTGGTACAGTTGTGAACTAGTCCAACAATTCTTGAAAGCAATTTGGGACTATGTCTCAAAAGTTATTAACCCAGCACACACTTTGAGCAAACAATATGGCTCCTAAGTCTATACCTCAAAGAGAACAAAGAGTAAAAGGATCCATATATAAAAAAATATTCATAGTAGCTCTCTTTTTGAGGTGGCAAAGAATTGGAAACTGAGAGGATGCCCATCAACTGGGCAATGGCTGAGTAAGTTATGCTCTATAAGTGTGATGGAATACTAATATGCTGTGAGAAATGATAAAGTAGATGTTTCAGAAAAAAACCTAGGAAGATTTATATGGAGTTATGCGAAGTGAAGTGAGCAGAACCAGAAGAAAGATGTGCATAATAATAGCAATATTGTAAAGAAAATCAACTGTAAATGAATTAATAATTCTGATCAACCCAGTGGTTCACTACAATTCCAAAAGACTCACGAAGAAAAATGCTCCAGAGTCCAAGATGAAGCACATTTTGTTTTAATTTTTTTCCTGCTTTTTCATGGGGATTTGTTTTTATTTGTTTTCTCCAGGGGGAACTAAGGTGGGAAGAGAAAAAAATGAAACCTTAATAATTAAAAAAAATTTTTAATAAAAAAATAAAAGAAGTTACTCACCTGCCACTCAGTACTAGCTGCTACTGGATGGATGTTGCAAGGTCATACCATCACCCTTTCCCAAGAACTGCCTATTATGAGATGGATGATAGATGATGGTCACTCTTATAAGGTGGATATGGCACAGGATCTCTCAGGTCTTTGTACCTTTCATAACAAGTTGTGGGGAAACCAGCCAAGCTAGGGAAATAAAAAATAGTACAACTGACCTTTCCACCACAACTATTCCACAAGATCTGGAAAATGAACCAGACCAAGTCCTGATTGAGAAATCCAAGGAAAAAAAGTCACAGTAATTTTTCTAGTCCACAAGAGCAAAAGATAGAAAGAACTGTGGACACTGTGGACAAAGTCTAGTCAGAAGAAGTCACACAGCCTTCACAGAGAATGAATAAGGGAGTGAACAAAATTCTGCCCACCACTGAGAACTAGAGCAAGAAGAGGTCCTAGGTATGGCACAGAGAGGCCAGACCTTGTGTATGGAGCAGAATAGGTGCTGTCAACACTGTCATTCACTTCCCTGTGACCCAGCTAAGTCCCAGGTTCAGGGTGCACTGATAAGAGGACCTGTGACTCAGAGTATCAGTTCAGAGTAGGAAGTGTTCTTAGGCTATAGGCTAGAAATTACACAAGGAGCAAATAAAGAATTAAGTAGCAGCTACATGGTTCTGACCCCAGACCACAGAGAGTGCTAATCCTTCAGTGGCATAACCAGGGCAGGGAGGTAACTGTTGTTTTTCTGAAACTGCAAAATTTTTTCAACTGGCTGTCCGTGGCTGAGTCTAGCAACAATATAATGGTGCTCCAACCAGAGGCAAGCCCACAGTTGTGCTATCTAGTCCCAAATCCAGGTAAAGGATTCCTTCCAGAGCTCAGACTTTGCCCTGGGTCAGATTGATTGTGCTCAAAACTTGCAGATCCCCCGAATGAACTGTCCCTGAGATCCTGGAAGAACACAACACTTAAAAACGAAAGGAGGCAACAGCAGGACCAAGTAGACACAAAATAGGACCAAATATACCCCAGTCATTCCTTCTCAAAGTACACAGAGCTTGGCCCTAACAAAGTCCAAAATCAGGAAGTAAAGCTACAAGAATGAGCCAACAACAACAAATCTCTCAAAATAAGCTTATTATATTAGCAGGGACACTCAAGACACCAACCCAGAAGAGACCAACTTTAAAAGATCTACAAGAAAAACAGTGTGACCACAAGGACAACATTCCTAAAAGAAATGAAGAAGTTTAAAAAGAGATCTAAAAATGGTAATTTTTTTAAATGAAGATTTTTTTTAAAAGGGGGGTAATGTAATGAGAGATCTAGAAGAAAAAACTGGAAAAAGAACCAACAGCTTTGCACAAGAGGTGCAAAACCTTACACCAGTAACAAACTTTAAAAATTACTATGTATTAAATAGAAGCTCATTACTCTAAAGGAGAAGACACATTTTAAAAAGGTAATAGACTGAAAAATATTAAAAAATACAAAGTATCACAGAGCAAACACAAGTGAGCTAGAAAACACACCAAGGAAATATAATTTGATAATCATTGAAATCATTGAACTACCTGAAATTCATGATCAAAAAAGCTTAGAAATCATATTTCAAGAAATCATAAAACTGTCCAGAATCTTAGAAGCAAAGAACAAAACAAAACTAGAAAGAATCCACCAGGTCCCACCTGAAAACCCCCAATATAAAAACTCCTAGAAACATAATAGCCAAAACTGAAGGTCAAAGAAAAAAAAAATACCGTAAATAGCCAGAAAGAAATAGAATACCAAGGATCCACAATCAGAATCGTACAAGATTTACAAACCACCACTCTAAAGGAGTAACTTGAAATATAAAATTCCAGAAAGCAAAAGATACAAGCTTATAACCTAGAATAATTTCCTCAAAATTCAGTCTAATAATACAGAAGAAAAAAACTGGACCTATAGTGAAAGAGAACACAACCAAGCATTGCTGATAAAAAAAAAAAAAAAACCAGAGACGAGTAGCAACTTTAAAATATAAATATTGGAGTCAAGTCAGTCAATAAACATTAAGTACCTACCAACACGGCCAAAAATCATTGCTAATCCCTGAGGATTTAAAAAACAAACAAGCACAACAAAACAAAACAAAACCCAAAACCCCAACCCAGAAAAAACATGGTAAAATATGAGCAAGCAATTATAAAGAACCAAAAAAAGATGAACTGTTTTATGGGGAGATGATATATTTATCCCCTCAGATTCTTTACATCATGGGAGACCACAGGAGTCTAGTAAGACAGATGGCTTGGAAGGGTTTTTTCATTTGTTTTTAAAATTTTGATGATTTTAAAAGAAAGAAAAGGACGGGGAAAAGGATTATAAACTAGGAGGTAAAGAGAAAAGGTAAGTGAGAGCAATTATATAATTTGGGTGAAGAGTGGGTAACACTTAAATCTTACTTTCATCTGAGCTGGTCAAAGGAAGGAAGACTATATCCACACATAAGAGGGCTGTGAAGATAAATTTTAAGCATCAGGTAGATAGCAGAAAAAGAGAATGAAGAGAGGGAAGGGAAATAAGAGGCAATTCCTCTTATTCATTAAGGGAAGGATAAATCCTAAGCAAAGCAAACTACAGGACAGAAAGGATAAGAACCTGTAACTGGACTCTGGCAAAAGGAAAGAAAAGAAGGGTAGGGGAGCAGAAGCAAATAGTGTCAAACCTAGCATTCTGGCTCTCACCAACTTCTTCTTCATAAAAAGGGGACAGGAAACTGACCAACACAAGGATCAGCCAGAATATGTACATTTTCTACCTCCTGATAAAGACGTGATGGACTCCGGTTACAGATTGATACAAAGCTTTTGTACATGGCTAAGCTAAGAATGTTTTTCTGGACTATGAATATTTGTTAGAAGGGTTTTGTTTTTCTTAATTTTTCAATGGGAGAGAAGGAAAGAAGATGGATTTTCATTAACTGAAAAAAAAGAAATTAAATTTAAAAGAAAACAGGTTATAACTATCAGAGATTAGAAGTCTCTATTTACTTGGAGAAAGGAGGACCTTTATCTGACCTCGTGGCAATCTTGAGTCCCTGAATGAAGGTGAGGGAGTTTCTTATCCCTCCACACCTTTTGACTGCTCACAAGGCATAGGTGATTTAGGAGTCAACCATTCTATTCCTTCTGATAAGATGGAAGGCCCCTCTAGGGCCTATGCCTTACCAACATTACTACCTCCCAATATCCTCCAGGCTTTACCATGTGCCCTTAACTTTAGACCCTGTGCCACTCATATAATCGAATGCCCCTCCACCTAGGCCTTGCCATTTACCTCACTGGTTACTCACAGGGACCCTGGCACAGTACATAGAATGCTGAACCTGAAATACAGCCTTAGAAACTCACTAGAAAAGTAATTTAACCTCTCTACCTCAGCCCCCTCCCTCATTTGTGAACTGGGGATAACAACAGCACCTACTTCACAGGGTCAGTGTGTAAAATGCTCTACACACTCTTAAGTGCTAGATAAATGTTAGTTATTGTTATTGTTGTTAAGTGCTATCTTCTTTTGTTATAGTGTTGGTTCCTAGCTAGCAACACTGTCTTACTTCTTCTGTTTGTATTCCAGTACTCAGCACAGTGTTTGATACATATGTTAAATGTGGCCACCAAAGGGGCTACCTGACCTTGGCCCCCAGGTTTGAACCAACTAGAGATGGTCTTGTGAGCTCTCTGCAAACTTGAAACTTGATGCTTTCAACAGATATCACCACTCCTGAGCCTCTCCAGCCTCCTCTATGGATTTTCAGCTGTATCACAAAACAAATTTATTTTGTTTTCTGTTTTTTTGGAGGGGCAATTGGGGTTAAGTGACTTGCCCAAGGTCACACGGCTAGTAAGTGTTAAGTGTCTGAGGCTGGATTTGAACTCAGATCCTCCTGACTCCTGGGCTAGTGCTCTATTCACTACGCCACTACCACAAAACAACTTTAAGAAAGAGCTTCTCAAGGCTGTGCCTTCCATGACACTCCCTCCTTACTGAAAGCGTATCGAAACTCTGTCTCTCCTATCCCTCCCAGGTAACTCTAGTACTCTGGTGCCTTGCAGTGTCCCAAACTGCAATTTTCTTGTCTTGATTAAAGACCATTGTTATTTTAGTCTCTAGTCTTTTACTTTGAGTTGACATTTCTGGTGTCAGAAGTAGGATTCAAAAACTCCTGTCTGGCTGGCCAGTTTCAACCTTGGATACCTATTACCAGCATGGACCCTTTCTGTCCAGATGGTTCGACTTGAGTAAGTGATCTCTCAAACCCCTGAACTCCTGTCTTTTTTGGTTGAGTCTCTAGCTCTTTAATGGAAGGTTTGCTAGAAGACCCAAGGCAATTTTGCATCCACTCGGGAGGGGTGTTCTCCACCAAGGGGACAGCTACAGGGTATCTGTTTTCAACTGATGGACTTGCAAGTACTTGGATAATTGGTAGAATTTAGCCAAATCTGATGCCCATCACCTCAGGTCACAGAGGAAGTTCTTTTAATCACAACAAAATCAAATGATATCTAGACAAGGTGGGGTCCTCCATCAAATCCCACTGGCTTTCTCTGGTATCTAGGAAAGTGTAAATGAAAGTGTGTGTGTGTGTGTGTGTGTGTGTGTGTGTGTGTGTGTGTGTGTGTGTGTAGAATCTGACCTAAACATTCAGACTTTAGGTCAGTAAGGAGAGAATGAGAAAATAGGAAGGAGTAGCACTTACTGTACATGGCACTCTCAAAGGGTTTAGCCACAAACCACAGAAGAGAAAGAAGAGTTTACTGTGGATGGAAGGATCAAGTAAGGGTTTTTTTTTTGTTGTTGTTTTCTTTTGCTTTTTGGAGGGAGGAGGGTAGGGCAATTGGGGTTAAGTGACTTGCCAAAAGTCACACAGCTAGTTTTTGTGTTAAGTGTCTAAGGCCAGATCTGAACTCAGGACCACCTGACTCCAGGGCTGGCGCTCTATTCACTGTGCCACCTAGCCACCCCAAGTGAGGGTTTTCTGAAGGGAGACATAGACATGTTAGCATAATCGAGAGTAATCCCCAATCTCGGACAGAAAGGGCTTCTAGTAGGAGACATGATGGAATGAGATCACTTGGGAAGGTTGAAGCCTTCTCCTAAGCAGGGAGTTGGGCCATTAATTCTTGTGATACAGGTCTGAAGAAGGAGACAGTGGCAGAAGGCCATTATCTGAGTGATAGGAGGTAAGGAGGAAAGGAGAAAGAGCCACTGGCAAAGGCCTCAATATTTTTCTTTTCAACAAGTGTCCACTCAGGATTTGTGTCTTGGTTATCACTGGAATCATAAATGTCCTTTATATAGATAGAATTTTTAGTTTACACATTTTTGTTATTTGAGGCCTCTGAAGTTGAGTTCTAGGCCTACCCTACTCTGAGAATCAAATCAAAATAAGGAAGTACCTTTCTTCTTCCCCCATAGGGGTATAGGGGGGAGTATGGGGCAGGAGGATATGTCTTTAGGCCAGACTCTGTCCTTAGGTTAGGGTTTCAACCAGTGCCTTCTCCTTTACCACAGACACCAGAGTTCTCCTCTCTATTTGAAGCTAAACTCTTTTTCTTTAGATGGAAAGAGAAGGAGAGAGCTCTTCTCCAATTTTCAGTTTAATTTAAAGGTGCTCGTGCCTAGGGGGAAAAGATCTAATGGAAGCCTCCTTATTTTTATTTACTTCACTACATTAAGGACTTTTTATTCCCCAATCTACTTTTTCCCTCTAAAATGAACTGTCATCCAATGAGTGGGCACTTACTCTTTACACAGATTTATTTTTCTTCCCCACAGGTTTTATTTTTTATTTCTTTTGCACTGAAGTCTTTCAGTTTCATGTTAATCCCCCAAGGGATCACTCCCCACTTTAAGGCCAAGTCTTTCATTTTTATCTTTGCTTTTGCCTCTTTTGGGATTTCTTACAGCTGAGTCCTGGGGCCTTTCACTTTTATCCCTAAAAGGATTTAGATTATATTAACTACACTAAGATATTTATTTAGTAACTGGTTTGTTTAATGGAGGGATGAAGCTATGCTATACTGTTGCTTCCTACTCTACCATCTTGGGCCTAAAAGCAATCAATAGCAGGCCATTAGTCCTGCCTGAGTAGGGGAGGAGTCAGATGGTCAGATATGCCCTCAAGGAAAACTACTTTGGCAGCAGGGTACAAGAAGGACTAGGATAGTGAGAGATATGAGTCAGAGATCAATTAGGAGGCAGCTACGATAATCTAGGTGATAGGTGATGAGGGACTGAACTAAGGTGGCACTGATGTGGATAGAGAAGACAGATGTACAACATATTGTGAAGGTAGAAACAAGATCTGGAGAATACTTATATATGAGTGGAGGGAAAATGAGGAAGAGTGAAGAAAAAGATGGGGAAAAGGACAGGAAGGAAACAGAGATAAGATCTGCTTGGACATGTTAAGTATGAAACGCCTATGAGATATCCAGCTGGAAATGTCTAATAGGCAAATTATGTGGACTTCCTTTTAGTAATTACATAACCTTGCACTAGTCACGTAACTGCTCTTAGTTTTCTAATTTATAAAATGGGAATGCTATTTTTTTTTGTTCAGACCTGTGACTTCTTTACTATAGGAAACTGGAGATGAGGAAACTCCCTCAACAATGAAAATTAGCAACTATTCTGCAATTTAGTCTTAAGAAAGGGAAAGGAATCAGCATTTGTATAGAGCCTACTATGTGTTAGTCAATATGATAAGTGTGTCTTATAACTATTACCTCATTTGATCCTCTCAACAACCCTATGAGGCAGGTGCTATTATTATCCTTAGAATACCATTGAGGAAACAGTGGTAAATACCGATTATGTGACTTGCTTAGGGTCTCACAGCTAGCAAGTGTATGAGGCTGGATTTGTTTTCAGATCTTTGACTTCACTTCTCCCCAGTGAATTCAATTGCACTGAGGTACTAGGAGATTAAATAACGTGCCCAAGGTCAGATGTTGGCCCTTGAGTCAAGAAAATTTGAGTTCAAATTTGGCCTCAGATATTTATCAGCTGTGTGACTCTGGGCAAGTCACTTAAGCACTGCTTGCCTCAGTTTCCTCCACCGTAAAAAATGAGGATAATAGCATCTGCCTTGTAGGACTGTGAGATAATATTTGTAAAGCACCAATATACAGTGCCTGGCACATAGTAGGTGCTATATAAATGCTCATTCTCCTTCCTCCTCTCCCCCACTTCCTGACTCTTAACCATGGTATCATGCTGCCTCTTGGGAATACTACTGCTTACACCAAAAACCTTTGGAAGTTGTGAGGATAAAATTAGTTTAAAATCACTTAGTCAAACACATAAAAAGCCAAATCAACAAGCATTTATTAAGTACCTACTATGTACTGTGCTAAGTGCTGGGGATTAAAAAAAAAGCCCTGGGGCAGCTAGGTGGTGCAGTGAATAGAGCACCGCCCTGGAGTCAGGAGGACCTGAGTTCAAATTCAGCCTCAGGCACTTAACACAAAAACTAGCCATGTGACTTTGGGCAAGTCACTTAACCCCAATTGCCTTCCAAAAAGGAAAAAAAAAGTAAATAAAAATTAAAAAAAAAAAAAAAAGCCCTGCTCTCATGGAACTCATACTCTAATGAGAAAGACTATATGCAAACATGATATAAATACAGAAATAAATTGGAAATATTCAACTGGGGGAAAGGAAAAGATTTCTTATAGAAAGTGGGATTTTAGCTGGGACTTGAAGCAAGTCAGAAAAGCCATGAAGTAGAGATAAGAAGGGAAAGAATTCTCCTCCTCCATGAGCAGGGCAAGCCATTGAAAACAAAGAGAAGTAGGAAATGCAAGTGTTTTGTGCAAGGATAAGTAAAGAAGCTTGTGTCACAGACTGCAGAATACAAGGAAGGGAGTAAAATGTAAGAAGATAAAAGGGGACAGGTAAATAGGAGATTCAGGATTTTATATTTGATCCTAGAGGAAGTATGAAGCTGTGCAATTTAATGAATGTTTCCCTGGGTGGGGAAACTTGACATGGTCAGACCTGTACTTTAGAAAGCTCAATCTGACAACTGAGTGTTAGACAGACTAGAGTGCATAAAGACTTAAGGCAGAGAGACCAAACAGCAGGTTATTACAATAGTTTAGGCATAAGCTAATGAGGGTGGTGGTACTAGGGTGGTGATAGTTTCAGAGCAGAGAAGGGGGAATATACTAGAGAACATGAGAGATGTTAACAAAGATAGAATAATTAGAATTAGCTAACAGATTGGATATGGGAGATGAAATAAAGTGGAAGATGGTGTTATCCTCCACCATAAAAAGAGGGAAAGATTAGAGTGGAAAGAGAATGGGTTCAGTTTTGGATACAATGAGTTTAAGATATGCAATAAACATAAGGTAAGATTGGAGGTTAGGAAAGAGAGCTGGACACATAGATTTTAGAATCATCTTCATAGAGGTGATAATAGAATACACAGGAACTAAATAAATTACTAAGGGAAATAGTATGTAGGGAGAAAAGGACCCAGGACAGAACCATGGGGGACATTTATGGTTGGTGGATACAATATGGATGAAGATCTAGCAAAGGAGACTAAGAAGGAGGGGTCAGATATGTAGGTATATAGAAAGAGCAGCAGTAGAGAAGAGTGTCACAGAACCCCGGAGGGAAAAGGGTAAACAACATTAAAAGCTACAGAGAAGTCAAAAAGGACAAAGATAGAGAAAAGATAACTAGAGAAGAAAAGAAGTGGAGACACCAGCTGTACATCACCTCCTCGAGGACTTGAGTCACGAATGGGAGGAAAGACAACAGTATGAGAGTTATTATGGATAAGTGAGTTAAGTGAAGGTTTTTGGAACATGGGTAAGTCATGGCATGTTTGTATGCAGCCTTGACAGGTAGAGATTAAAGACTGGTGAGAGTGGGTGTGATGGAAGAACCTGCTAGAAAAGATGAAATAGCCTCAGACACTTAACATGCCCTGCCTTCCCCCCTCCAAAAACAGCAAAAAAAAAAAAAAAGATGGGATAAAATAGGATAACTTTTGCATAGAGAGGGGTGTGCCTTGAAAAAAAGGCACTTCTTCAAGTGAGACAGGAGTGAAAGACAAGATGGTGGCAGAAGGCATCTGAGTGATGTGAGATGAGGAAGTGGAGAGATGAAGGAGATCTCAACAAATGGACTCCATGTTTTCGATGAAAGATCTCAGCTAGGAAGTTGGAGGGAGAGGGATTCATAGAAGGTTTGAGGAGGGATCAAAAGGTTTCATTAAGTTTCTTTGGGGATGGGATGGTGAATCAATAAGTGGTATGTGAAAACTGCTTTACTGCAATAAGGGTCCAATAACATAAGCTTTGATTATTATAATATCTAAGAAACCGAAAGTTTCCAACAAAAATGTTCCTTGATCTAAACTCATCCCATGCCCAAAAAGGTTATTCACATAATACACATAAGATACAACATTTTTTTTCTCCTTTGTAGTTATTCTTTATGATGACTTTCTTGTATGATGTAAGAGAAATGAGATTTGAGAGAAGGGAAGAGTTAAGGTAAAATTGAGGACTACGTCAAATAATGAAGAAATCATTGGATTATTGTTCCAGCTCATGTAACTCTGAGTAAATCATTTAACTTAGCCTTGCTTTCCTCATCTATAATACAGAGGTAATGATGCCTTTCTGTCCTAATTTACAGTCTTGTTAGAAGGATCAAATGAGATGCTATGTGAAACAGTTCTTTGAAAAGTATAAAGTGCTATATAAATACAAGGTAAGAGCAATATCATCATCATTAGGGCAGAGTTATAAACAACAAAGCAAAAGAAGTTATAAGAAAGACTATGTCAAAAGATGTTTATTCTTAGTAGCAAATATTTCCTTACCTCTTTCTGTAAATTAGAAAGCTGGGAGGAAAGGTTCTCAATCCTCATATGACTTTCCTTCAGTTCTTCCCTGGCACTGTTGACAGTGGATGTGATCATCTCTGAGGACAATCTAGCATTTTCGAGCTAAACAAAATAAATAAAACAAAGTTAGTTTCATCACATAAATAAGCATTAAACAAAAGCAGAAGCATGAGTCAACAAGAGACATTTCATAAATAATTCTGCTAGTAAAGAATTGCTGAAATACAGGAAAAGCGTCACGAAGCTTCCTGATACCGACACTGAGAACTAACAGTCTAAATTGGCCCTAGACTTGATTACTACTTGCTACACAAACAGTTTCAATGAGTTAATGATAAGGCTAGTGATGGCCCCAAAGCTTTTAATATTGTTTTTTCCATTCAATTTTTAATATCTCATGTAAACTTCTAATTAGATAACTGGGAAATATCAATTCTGGTGTAGCAATAGTAGTACTGCCCAAGTAGTTACTTGGACAGAAAAAAATATTAAGTATATCAGATCCTTAACCTACTAGGTTTTTAAACTAGCCTGATCCTATAGACCAAGAATAATCAATAGACAGTAAATTTGTTTAAAACCAGATATAAGGCATATTATTACAGCATTAAGTTCTATAAATAGCCTTTGTTAAGAACAAATAAAAATCCCCAATTAACTTTTAAAGACTTGAGTTTTTCCACATTGATGAAGAAAGGAAACAAGTATTTATTAAGTGCCTATGTACTGGGCTAAGCATTTCACAAATATTATCTCATTTAATCCTCATAACAACCCTGGGAGATAGGTACTATAGTTAAGGAAAATGAGGTATATGTCTCATATTTATCCTCAGAGAGGATAAGTAATTTTCATAGGACCAAACAACTAGTAAGTTTCTGAAACCAAATCTGAACTCAGGTCTTCTGGATCTGGGGTCCAGTGCTCTACCCACTGCATCATGAGACAGATCAATGGGATATAGTCATCACTTACTTCTTTGTCTGAAGTAAAAATATAATTCTTCTGGTGATTCCCACAACTGTTTGATTTTTATAACACTAAGAAAATCTGAAACTGCATTTAAAGAGGAATAATTTCTCTACCAATTTAAATTTATGATTCATTTCAGAAATGTAAAACTTAGCTGCAACTAAAAAATTCTGGCAATGACTTTATGCTGTATCTTGTCAGGTGATTAGAAACTTCTTTAATAGATATTTTTAAAAGGGAAAGGCATCATGCAGAAGTGGACAGAGAGCCAGCCTCAAGGAACACCTGGGTTCAAGTACTGTCTCTAACAGACTGGTTATGAGACCCCAGCCAAATGACTTTAACTTGCAGGGTCCTCAGGCAACTCTCTCAGACTTTAAATTGTTGAACAAATGGTGACCTGCATTAGTATAGGAGCTTCCTCATCAGAAGTTCCTTATACTAATGAAATCACAAGTCTACTCCAAAAAATTTTTTTTGCAAAGAATTTCTCACTTTGGCATGATAACTCTGTTCCAGCTCCTCTTTGTACAACTTCACGTGTTCATTCTGCTGCTCTCTCATCTCATGAAGTGCTTCAGCCAATTTGTACTCATACTCCCGCTGGCGCCCAGAATCTACTTCTACTAAACGAGTTTCATGCTTTCTTCTTGTTTCATTGATCTCCTAGGAAAAGAGAAAAAAAGCAACAACTCATCTCCCTCCATAAGAACATGAGACACAAAAGTAATGTGAAACTGCACGTTAGCATTCTTATGCCTAACCTTTGCCTGGTACACATTAACCACTTTTTGGATATTAAAGGGGGGTGGAGTCAAGATGGCAAAGTAAAAACAGGACTTCCACAGGGCTCTGGCTTCTACCTCCCCCAATTCATGTAAAAGGGGACTCTGAACAAACTTTGGAGCTACAGAACCCACAAAATGACACAGAGAAGCTAACCTCCCACTGAGGACAGCCTACCAGGCCATCAGGAATAGGCCAATGCAGTGCTCTGGGAACCAAGCCCAGCCCCACCTGAGCTAGAGGTTTTAGCCCCAGGATTGGGGCTGACCAACCACCAGCTGGAGGGACTCCACATCACCAGAAGCTATGGCAGTTTCCAGAATTATCAAAACATAGATGCTAAGGACAAAGTGAGACAGTAGTTGGGAGCGTGGTCGGCCTTTATCCCCTGGAGGGAGAAGCCATTGAGGCACCTCTGCCCTGCAGCCACAATCACACATAGCAGCTTCAGCTTCTGACCTGAAGAGTGTAGGGGGACCAAGCAATCAGTCTGAGGGGTAATCACTCTTGCTTTAACCTCCTTGGATCTGGATTGAGGTCTAGGGTGGAGGTCCTGGGGTGAGTGACCGGCTTGCCAGAGCATGTGGAAGCTTCAGAGAGGGAACCCAACTAATACCTCTGGCAGCTGAGAAAACACCAGTGTTTGGGATGAAGCTCCCTTCTCTGGTAGCAGAGTCCTACTGTGGCAAAAAGCCCAAAAGTCAAGTAATTGAGTGGCAATATGAGCAGGCAAAGGAAGCAAACCAAGCAGAGCAATCCAACTTTACACTCCTATTTTGGGGACAAAAAGGATCAAAGCATGGAACAGGAGGAAGACAGTGAAGTCAGAACTCCTGCATCAAAAGCTTCCAAGAAAAATACAAGCTGGTTACAGGGCATAGAGGACCTTAAGAAGCAAATAAGACAAATGGAGGAAAAATTGGGAAGACAAATGAGAAAGATGCAAGAAAAGTATGAAATGAGAGTCAACAGCCTGACTGAGGAAAATAACACCTTAAAAAACAGACTAACTCAAATGGCAAAAGAGGCTCAAAAAAACCAATGAGGAGAAGAATGCCTTAAAAAGATGAATTTGCCAGATGGAAAAAGAATCTCAAAAGCTCACTGAGGAGAATCATTCCTTCAGAATTAGATTAGAGCAAATGGAAGATAGTGACTTTATGAGAAATCAAAATACTATTAAACAGATCCAAACATATGAAAGAATAAAAGGCAATGTGAAATATCTCACTGGGAAAATCACTGACCTGGAAAATAGATCCAGGAGAGATAATTTAAAAATTACTGGGCTACCTGAAAGCCATGATCAAAGAAAGAACCTAGAAATCATCCTCCAAGAAATTCTCAAGGAAACCTGCCCTGATGTTTCAGAACCAGAGGGCAAAACAGAGGTTGAAAGAATCCACCAATCACCTCCTGAAAAAGATCCCAAAAAGAAAACTCCTAGGAATATTATAGCCAGGTTCCAGAATTCCCAGATAAAGGAGAGAATATTACAAGCAACCAGGAAGGAACAATTTGAATATTGTGGAAACACAATCAGGATAACACAGAATCTGGCAGCTTCTATACTGAGGGACTGAAGGGCTTGGAATATGATATTCTGGAGGTCAAAGGAGCTAGGATTAAAACCAAGAATCACCTACCCAGCAAAACTATCATGTTTCAAGGGAAAATATGGTCATTCAGTGAATAGAGGACTTTCAAGTATTCTTGATGAAAAAACCAGAGTTGAATACAAAATTTGACATTCAGATAACATGAAGCAAGAGAAGCATGAGAAGGTAAACAGGGAAAAGAAATCATAAGGAACTTATCAAAGTTGAACTATTTACATTCCTACATGGAAAAATAGTAATTGTAACTGATGAAACTTTTCTCAGTATGAAAATAGTTGAAGGGAATAGAAATATATACACACACACATATGTCTATATAGGAGGGTATATGGGCGTATGAACACATATGTGAATATGTATATATATATATATATATGTTTACAGGTATACATAGAGGGCAAAAGACCAATTTAATAAGGAAGGGATGATACTTAAAAGGTGAAATTAAGAGGTGAGAGAGGAATATAATGTGAGGAGATGGGGAGAGACAGAATGGGGTAAACTATCTCATATAGAAGAGGCAAGGGAAAATGGTTACAATGGAAGAGAAGAACAGGAAGGCAAAAGGGAATGGGTCAACCTTATTCTCATTGAATTTGGCTCAGGGAGGGAATGATATACATACTAGGGTATCTCACCCTACAGGAGAGTAGTGGGGAAGGGGATGAGAGGGGGAATGATAGAAGGGAGGGCAGGGTGGGGGGGGAGGGAAGTTGGAAGCACTCCCTTTTGAAAAGGGACAGGATCAAAATAGGGAATGGACCAAGTGTGGGGTGGGATAGGTGGGAGGGAAATATAGCCAGTCTTTTACAATATATCTACTATGGTAATGTTTTGCATAGCTATACACGTACAACATATACTGAATTGCTTATCCTCCCAGTAAGGATGGGTAACAAGGGAGGAAGGGAATGAATCTGGAATTCAAAGTTTTAAAATTAAATGTTTAAAATATACATATACACACACTATTATTAACACTACTTTACATGTAATTGGGAAATAAAATATACAGGCACTGGGGCACAGAGATCTACAATGCCCTATTAGAAAAATCCAAGGGGGTATGGGAGAAGATATGGGAAAGAGCAGACTGGAGGAGGGGTGGATTGGATATCCTGTGGGACCGCTATTTTGGGGTGGTGGGTAAGAAAAAAACAGAGAGAAAATTTGTAACTCAAAATCTGGCAGAAATGAATGATGTAAACCAGAAGTTAATAAAGCATTTGAGAAAAAAAAGAAAGAGAAAAAAAAAGGAAAAAACAACTGCTTGATCATCAGGGGAATAAACACTAGAATTAACTACTAAAGTAAACGTTAGGATCTCTAAGTCCTTGGTCAAAGCAAACAGAAAATTGTGAATGACCATCATTTCTAGAAAAAGAAAGAATCAGTAAAAGAAACCATTAGCACCAAGCTGTTTCTGATAAAGTCTTCAGAGAGTGTTTGAACAAGAGCACATTCTTGATTACAGTAATTTCAGTTCCTTGTTTGTCTGGTCAGCAGCAGTGGTCTTGAGCAATTTATCTACATCACCCCTTTTCAGATGAATAAAAGATGAGTCACCAATTTAAGTAAACATAATTTTTATATGTCAATAGCTGTAAGAATATTTTTCACTTTTACTTGGAAGTTTTAAGTTATTTTTTTTTTACCTCCTCATACATGTTTTTGCGAAACTCCAGGTCTTCAGTAAGGCTTTGACAATGGTTCTCAAGGTCTACTTTGAGTAAGGTTTCATCTGCTAACTGATTCTTGGTAGCTGCTAAGGATGCTTCCAACTAGAGAAAGTAAATATAATTAGTGGCAATAAATACATAAGGAAAAAATAATCTTTGTCCATTATAATCATAATCCATGGTAAGAAAATCTGAAGCTATCTATGAATCGAATTAAACTTCCTAAATTTTAATAGCATAACTGTATATATTATAATGTGGATATCTTTACGGAACTAAATATTTAAGTGCCCATTCTAATTATCCCAAGTTTAGTCATAAAAGCAAAATGCAACATCAAGTGAATCCTTACTTTCTGCTAATGAAGAATGAGAAAGAAGAGATAAATAAAATTTATCGTTTTTGACTGTAAGCTTCATTAAGGCAGACACAGTATTTCACTGATCTTTTGAATACACTAAGTATTCAAAAGTGTCTTGGCACACAGAAGAAGTTTAAGAAATATTTTCAGAACGGAATTTTTTTTAACTGAACTGGAAATTCAAGTTTTTAATTTTGGTCAAATATTTTATCCTTTTTCTTTTACCAGAGCAGCATAATTATGTGTCTGTTTACCTCACTTTTTGAAAAGTAATCAAGTCAACAAGCATTTATTAAACATTTACTTTGTGCCAGGAATTGTGCTAAGAATTTCATATACAAAGAAAGTCAGAGAACAGTTTCTGCTCTTAAGGAACCTACACTCTAATGGGAGAGCGAAAATGCACATAAAAACAACAATGTATCAACAAGATACAGGCAGAGTAACTTGGAGATAAGCTTAGGGAGAAGGTACTAGTATTAACGAGGATCAGAAAAGGCTTCCTGCAGAAAGGTAGAATTTTTGCTAGGATCTTCAGGAAGTCAGAGAAGCCAGGAGATGGAGGCAAGGAGGAATGCATAAAAAGGATAAGAAGTGATAAAAATGGAGTTAGCACCTGTGGAGTCTTAGAGTCATAGAATTAGAGCTGGAAGGGACATTATAGGCTCTTATAATTCAACCCCCACATTTTACAGATAAGAAAAATGACACCCAGAAAGATTAAGTAACTTGCCCAAGGTCATACAGTGGCAAAGTTAGGATATGAACCCAGGTCCTCTGACTCTAAATCCCAGGCTCTTCCCATTGTATCACAAGGTCACCTTAGAGGAAAGATGAAAAGGAAAAAAAGAACTACTTAATCAATGGATGTTCAGTCCATGAATAACTATTTACAAATTTTAAATCCAACTCTGTGCCAAGGGCAGACTACAAAGAATTAACAAAGAACAAGAGAGGACAGTTAACCTGCTGTCATGTCCAGAATAGAAGACTTCTGTTGATCTCACCTGCACAATCTGGTCCCTCAGCTCCTCCAAGTCCCCCTCCAGGCTCTTCTTGTCACCCAGTGCTGTAGCCAAGGCAGCCTCTTTAGAATTCAATGAAGTCTCATATTCTCTAAGCTTAATCTGGGCACCATTAAGATCAGATTCCTTCTTGGCATAACTACAAAATATTTGAGAAAGCTGTGAAAGGTTCAGAACACTCTAAAATGACTATACTGTCCACTTTCTATGCCTCCCCCAAAAAGGTCAATAAAAAACCCCAAGTTTACGTATGTTGCTGTTTTTTTAAATGAATCCTGCTGAAACCAGACAAGTCTCCAAAGGACTTTAAAAAATTCAACCTACTTCAGAAGGGTTTTGTTATTTTGTTTTTTATTGGACCTATCATTCTATTGGAAGGGAGCAGGGGAGGGCATTCCCCAGGAGAAAACTCCCTCTACCATCCTAGATCAGTGCCTACTTCACAACTTTTAATCTTAGAGAGCTGCCTGTGGCACTAAGACTTTAAGTGACTTGACATGGGTTAAGAACATATGTTAAAGGCTGGGCTTGAACCAAGGTCTTCCTGACTCTAAGGTTAGCTCTTTATGCCCTGAGTCCTGAATGACCAGAAGGGGGTAATCTAACAGAATTCTAGTGCATTTTCTATATTAAGATGCCAAATTTACTATATATTGCCCACGCTCCCCCCCCCCAGCATGCACGCACGCGCGTGCGCGCGCACACACACACACACCCCACAATTTAAGAAAACAAAAGTAGGAAGCTAGACTGAACAAGTAAAAACTATAGATTTTTTTATCTTAAAAAAATCACATTCCAGTACTACCCCATAGATATAAAATGGTGGTAAACAAAATATAATTAAAATAGGACTAAATGACATAAGAATAAAAGTTCATATTTGTAAGTGAACCTTCAAGATTTACAATGCACTTCGAATATACCCGTGACCTAGATGGTGAGGACAAGGAAAATGACTTCTCAGTTTCCTTTAATTACTTGTCCAAGGTAAGAGCAGTTGAAATTAAGTCTTCTGACCCTAAAAATCCAGTGATTTCCAACACTTTGCTGCCTCTCCAAAATATAGTATACCTCCACCATAAGGGATTAGAGAATGAACCTGTAATTTTATTTAATAGAAATAGATAGAAAACTCTGAATAAGGGAATTTACCATACCCACATTAGTCAGTACCTTCTTTGCAATTGATAGTGCAACCTAGAGAGTGAACCTGGTATACTTAGAGGGTTAAGTTCCCCAGGGTCATAAAGATACTTCAACTTAGGTCTCCCTGGTCTGAAGGCCATCTCTCTAACCAATATGGAACATTGCTTCTCGTGCCACAAACAGAAAGACCTTTAACTAAGGAAAAATCCTGAACGCATAACTGAAAAAAATTTTCAATTTCTTAAATTCTTGCTTAGAAACACACGATGGTTTTGGATTATCTTTTTATTTACAAATAAGAACCTAAAATATCTCAGAAGAAACTGTCAACCTATGCATATACTATTAGAAGTACTGCGACTAATTTCAAATTAGTATGGTATAACTTCATGTGATTTCACTGTACTCCTACATTTATTCCTCATAAAACTGAATTATATAAAACCTAAGAATGGTTAAGATACATTTAGCATATTATATAACAGAAATTTTATGAAACAGTAAAGCTCACTTAGACTACTTGTACTCCTAACTAGTGCTGTATAAAACCCCCATAATGTTAAATTTCCAGACTTATCCTTTTCTAGTATATTTCTACTATTGGTGCTTAAAGATAGGAAATGAATTTCTAATAAAATTCTGTCATATTGAAAAATAAAAAAATTTCTGAAGAATCAAAAGGATATCTAAACTAAATATGTAAAAAAAATTATTCTTATTCTGTTATTTAACATCAAAGTAACCAAGTGATAAATAAGTATCATTAAATGGGAAATTTACTTATATTTTATATTTTGCTCAAATTTTCTACTGCAGAGTGGCTTTTCTTGCCAAAAATTATCTCAGAGGGAAAATGCTTAAATAATATTTCAAATCCTGGATTTGTAAGCCACAAGATGGCAGGCTTAACTAAAGACTGCTTGAAAAATTCCTAACCATTAAAAAAAAAAAATCCAACACTATGCATATTAGCAATTTAAAATCAGGCTACTTTATTTCAAATGAAACTAGTTAATTGTTGGCATTTCCTGGAGCCCAGAAATTATGGCTATGAGAGGACCATGTTTTCTATATCATTACATAAATGTTTCCTAGTAACTTTAATGCATGAGAAAACTCCAGCCAACATGACTTCTTTAATAAAAGGCAAAGGTACTCTAACAAAATCCTAAAATTCACACCAGGACAAATTAACACTTAAGAAATCCATAAAGAAATTACAAAAGAGGGCAGCTAGGTGGCACAGTGAATGTAGTCAGGAGGACCCAAGTTCAAATCAGGCCTCAGACACTTAACACTTATCAGCCATATGACCTTGGGCAAGTCACTTAACTCCAAATTGCCCTGCCTTTCCCCCTCCCAAAAAAGCAAAAAAATAAAATAAAATAAAATAAAAATTAGAAGAAAGACATTACAAAAGGTGATTTAGGTGGTACAGTGGAAAGAGCACTAGCCCTGGAGTCAGGAGGACCTGAGTTCAAATTTGACCAAATGTGACCCTGGGCAAGTCACTTAACCCTGATTGCCTTTAAAAAAAAAAGTAATCTCTTCCATACAAGGTCTTCACATGGTTAACCCTGGGCAAGAGGAAAATGGACTTCTCTAGACAAACAATTATAAGCACTACATTGATATGTACAGCCTGCAAGCCTCCCTTGGGAACCAATAAAAGCAGAGGGTTCTACTGAAAAAATCTCAATGTTATGTTGTCAGAGTTAGCCAGTGCAGGGCTGAGACTCAGCCCAGGCTCCAATGGCTCTGACATAGCTAGTACTCATATCCTGAAAATTAGACAAAGTCCTGAAAAAAATCAAGAACTGTAAAGTTCAAAAAACCAGGATTGGGGCAGGGGGGGGGGGGGCAGAAGGGGAACAGAGGTCTGAGCTCTCAGAAGCAGAGATCAACACAAGAACCCAGGGGTCCCAGGGTGAGTGGAAGTAGAGTGAACAAACCATCCCAAAGTCCAACAGGGGTGGGGACCCAGGGCCTGCCACAAAGTCACAATTTAGAACTAAAGCTAGAGAGAAGAGTAAAACAAAGAAGACACCAACTAATACAAAAAAATTATTACAACTCTAACTCCATGTCCACTGCAAGCAGAGACTCAAAAGAAAAAAAAAAAAACAACAGATTTGCCACAGGACTACTTAACAACCTAGAAGAAATGGAGTAAGAAAAAAATCATTTGAGGAATGAGTTAGGAAAATAAATAGTTTAGAAGAAAACATGGTAAAGCCGAAGGTAAGTGATGAACAAGAAAGGAATCTTTGAAAAATAATAGGCCAAACAGAAATCAACGGGACTCTATGTGAGACATCAAGAAATCTTAGAACAAAATCAAAAGATTAAAAAAGTTGGAAATTGTCAGAAACAAGTGACCTGGAAAATAGGCCAAGGAAAGGTAATTTAAGAATCATTGGACTCTCTGAAAACCATGACCAAATAAAAGGTGGGGGGGGTTGTAAGGAGAGATGATGTACATTATTTCTTTTATTTCTTCAATTCTTTCCATGCTACTTTCCTTCTTTTGAAAGTCTGGGTTTCTCTATCTTACCCAGGTTCAGAGTATAGGGGGTTTCTCATGGGCCTGATCCTTCTACAGAAAGACATAGAAGCTTTGACCTACTCCATTTCTGATTTGCAACTCCTTGGGGGCACCCTGGAGGCCTCTCATTGACCCTATTAATGCTAAACTTAGTTTGGATGCTCAGTCAGCATAAGTCCATAGCAATTTAGAATTCCCAAACTCAATAGATCCCCCTTATCCTCAGGTTCCCCAGTAACGGAGATTACAGGCCCCTACCCTGGATAATAGTTTTAAGAAATAAAAAATGAAAACTGACCAGAACTATTAGAACCAAAGGATAAAGATAGAAATAATCCACCTACTCTTAGATGGAACCCTGAAAGGAAAATTCCCAGGAATGTCATCATAAAAATCTATAGGACTCACATCAAAGACAAAATACCATACGCATCAAGTAAAGAGTTCAAGTTCCAAGGAACTATAATTAGGATCACACAAAGCCTGACAGCTTCTACTAAAAATGAGACAAGATCTTGGAATACAACATTCAAAAGGCAAAAGAGAAGGGGCAGCTAGATGGCACAGTGAATAGAGCACCAACCCTGAAGTCAGGAGGATCTGAGTTCAAATCCAGCCTCAGACATTTGACACACTAGCTGTGTGACCTTACGCAAGCCTCTTAACCCCAACTGCTCTGTTTTCCCCCATCCAAAAAACAAAACAAAACAAAACAAACAAATCCCAACAAAAAAAGCAAAGGAGGAAGGTTTAGGGGCAGCTAGGTGGTGCTGTGAATACAGCAGCTGCCCTGGAGTCAGGAGGACCTGAGTTCAAATCCAGCTTCAGACACTTGACACACTTACTAGCTGTGTGACCTTGGGCAAGGAACTTAACCCTAATTGCCCTGCCCTCCCCTATCCTAAAAGCAAACCAAAAAAAGAAAAAAAAAGAGAGACAGACAGAGGGAGAAAAAGGTTTACAACCAAGAAAAGTTTATCTGCCAAAGCTGAGAAAAATCCTACAAAGAGGAAAATGAAACTTTAACAGAATAGAAGACATTTCTAATGAAAAGACCAGAACTGGAAAAAAAAAAAAACTTTGAACTACAAATACACAAGTCCAGAAAACCAATTTGAGCAATTGGAAGATGCTATATGATGACCTAGTGCTAATATTCTAACAGGGGAGAATAAACAAGTATCATGATTGATGGGGTGCTTGGGATATATAGGTTTGTAATATCAATTTGTAACATCAGTTTTTAAATGGGGTGCTTTGGGATCTATGTCTGTAAAATCAATTTGTAAAAGCAGTCTATAAAATCACACTTTCCCTTCCCCAGTCTCAAAGCATTAACTCTGCCCCTTCCCCCTGCCAGCACTATGCCCAGCAACAACTCATGAACTGTTTTATCTCTGCTTAGAACAATAACAAGCTACCTATGAATCCTTCACTAAACTATCTATAAACATTTTAGCTTAGGCAAATGTTATCTCCCCTAGTAGAGTGGCCAGCTGCACCATGAATCCTTCAATACCCTATCTATAGATTAACTCCTTAGCCAACTATACCCACACTGTGTCTCAGTTGGCCTTGGTTCCCAACATCCATCTTGTCAAACATGACATTGATGGGTGGCAGACTGTGCACTCCTCAGTTGGCTGTGACCATTGACTTTATTGATGTGTCAGGCCTAAAACCACACCTCCAGGTAGCCCCCCCTTGGGCTATTTCCCAGTGAATTATGGGCAATAGGCCTGTGCAGTTGATATTAAAAATGCATGGTCCTCAGGGCAGCTAGGTGTCACAGTGAGTAAGAGCGCTGGCCTCGGAGTTGGGATGACCTGAGATCGAATCCGGCCTCAGAAAATGAGCACCCACACATAAATAATGACTAGCCGTGTAACCTTGAGCAAGTTACTTAACCCCAATTTCTTTAAAAAAAAAAAAATGCATGGTCCTTTAAGCATTGACCACTCCTTAACTCCTCCCTAATCCCACCCTTACTCACCTAGTTAGCATAATTGACACCTGATTTACTGTCTTGACTCCTTAAAACTATACCTGTGACTTCTGTAAATTTGCAGGTTCCATAAGAACCCTTGCCCGCTGTGCTGTACAGCATAACAATAAACTTTTACAATCTCAGCTTCCAAGTTTGCTTGAGCCTGGTGAATTCTTTCCAGACTGAATTGCAGGGTCTCTGGTCACTGATAAGGATCAGAGTCCTGGTAGAACCAATTACCCTTCCCTCATCAGGAAGACCTATCCTGCAAATCTGACCTTAACCATACAAGAAAAAAGATGGCTGTTCACTAATAAAGTTAGAAACATTTTTAGAAGGAAAACCACAACTGAAGAGATTAATTGCTTCTCAAACACCCGTAACAAGAGAATTCAAGAGGAGTGAATAAATGTACACAACAACAGAAAGACCAAGAAAAGACTACTTTCTCAAGGTATACATAATATAGTTTGTGGTCTGGAAGTGCTATTTTCTCTTTCTGTTCTACTTCATTACATAATTCCCCTTGACTTTCTAGATATTTTTGTTTTTCTAAATGAATTATTATTATCATCAAGTTTTGTTTAGCATCATCTTAGTAATTTTATTGGCATAACATTAAATGCGTACATTAATTTTGGTCATATTGTAATTTTTATTATAGTGGCATAACCTAGCCATGAACACTGGATATTCCTTCACCTATGTAAGTTATTCTTTATTTCTTTAAGGAGTATTTTGTAATTGAATCTATACAAGTTTTCTATAAGCTTTGGTAGGTTGATTCCCCAGATAGTCTAGCCATTTTATGGGTATTTGGAATGAGGATTGCTTTTCTATTACTGTTTGTTTTGTCTTGTTACCATTACACAGAAATGTCATTGACTTTTGAGGATTTATTTTGTAGCCTGCACCTTTACTGAAATTACTAATTGTCTCAGTATCATTGCTGATTCCCCAGGACTTTCCAAGTGAACTGTCATATCATCAACATACAGGGATAATTTTAACTCCTCTTTACTTATCTTTACACCTTCAGTCCTTTCTCTTGTCTTCTCGCTGTTACAAACATTTCCAGAACCATATCAAATTCCTCACGACTGTGAGGGATGTGGGCCTCCTTTCCTCACTCCCGCATTTACTAGAAAAGATAGCATATTCTCATTTCATAGGATGCTTTTTTTAAATTTTAGATAGATACTTTTCACGATTTTTCTTTTAAGAAAAACCCCTCTACCTACACATTGTAGGGTTTGGGTTTTTTGTTGTTTTTTTTTTTTTTGCATAAAAGAGTGTTATACTTTATCAAAAGCTTTTTCTACATCTTTTAAGGGCACATTTCCACCATATGGGCACATTTTAGAAAGGAACACAGAACAATAAGTCTTTGCTGGAAATACTATGGTAAATTTGAAATATACAAAAAAATGAAATAGATTTACTGTGTCATCTATAGAAATCCATTAATATTGAATTTTTTTATTATCAAGTTTGTATTTCCTCCAAAATTTGACACACACACACACACCCCAGACCTGTGATTTCATCACTCTACAAAAGCAGATAAGCACCCTTCTCTGTAATTTTTATATTTAAGGGAAAGGTTAAAGGACTCACCCATAGCCATAACGTGTCAGAGAAATGACTTTTCCACCAAGTCCTTCTGATCTAGTCACAGTTCATGGAATTTTGGAAACCCCTGACTTATCAAGAGTTGAGCTCCTTAGGAATGAATCCCAAAAGCAAGAGGCAAATTCTTTCAAACTAAATATATATTATACTAAAACTCATTAATATGTAAATATGAATCCTCCCTAGAGTACAAAAATTATATACCACAGCTTTACAACAAAAATTCTGATATTATCCATATTTATTTATATTATTCCTATAACAACCAAGTTACCAAAGAAAATGCAGAATTATATGAAAATCATCTTTAATCGCTAAGAAGAATCTGAAACCAAACCAACAAATAACAAAACAAGCAAGCAAAGACCCAATTCAGATAAAGGAAAACAACAGATAAGATTGCAAAGAAAAATCTTGATATAAACTGAAAATATGGACTACAGAACTACTTTTGATTGATAAAGTGCTTACTAAGAGCAAAGCACTGTGTTTAAAACTGAAGAAACAAGAAAAGGAAAATGTAGCACCTACTCAAAAGGAGCTTACATTCTAACAGGGAAATAACATACAGAAATCAGAGCTTATAAAATCAATACAGAGTTAACAGAAAGTAACCTTAAGAGGGATTGGCACTCATAGCTGGGAGGGAGAGAAAAATTTCATTACTTGAGCTGATTCTTAAAAAAAAAAAACAACAAAAAACATGATTCTACAAATAGTGAGTTGGGACTTAAGATATTCCAGGTATGCGAGAACATACCAAGTGCAAAGATATAGAGATGGGAGATGGATTATCAGAAATAAGAGACAGCAAGAAGCCTAGTATGGCTGAACTGGAGAGTACTAGAAGGGAGTAACATGTAAGACGAGTGGAAAGGTAGGAAAAGGTCCGATGGCAAGCACTTTTGACTAACTTAGATGATGGAGCAGTTACTCAAGCGGCTATCAATCATCAAACCAGCTTTCCAAATCCCTTGTGAAGAGCTTTAAATGCCAAAGGGACCTTAGACTTTATCTCTAGAGTAACAGGCAATGGATACACATTATGAAATTAGTTTGGGTGAGATAGAGTGGGATTTTTATAGGCCAATAAATCACTAGAAGGAAGTGCTAATTTTTAATGCAGATTACAGCACCTCACTGTCACTGCTTAAGATGAAAACATTTAATAATGCCACTGAAACATGATCATGTCAGCTATTTCACTCTCAAGTTATGCCAAGTTCAACTACTTGGGACAATGCCTCCTTTAAAACAGACAGGGCCATCCTCATGGGGGTCTTGGGACAAAGAATACTTAAAGTAAATCCTTGATCTCCAAATTTTTATAATGAACGCTTTAGAATAACCGAGATAACACAATTAAGGATACAATTAATTTAAAATGTTCTAGTAAAAACACACAAGGGGGTGGGAGGGTGGCTAGGTGGCACAGTGAGTAAGAGCCCCGGCCCCAGAAAATGAGTACCCACACATAAATAATGACTGGGCCATGTAACCTTGAGCAAGTTACTTAACCCAATTGCTTAAAAAAAAACAAACAAACAACACACAAGGAATATGGGTAGGCTGTCAAAGGCAGATTTTATCAGGTCTATTAGATTGTGGTTTCTATCACCCTTCTGATATGAATAAAGATATAGTTTCGTTCTGAGAATTTTATAATTCCAAGTGCTATCCCTTCCTTACTCTGAAGAATATAAATCAATATTGTTTGTTATAGTCTACATACATACACGGATTTTTGAAAAAATTTTTGGTCTTTATTAATTTGTTTACCATACACAGATTTTCAAACAGCCATATTAATAAGACTTTTATCTCCTTATTAGGATCTTTGCATTTTGGAATCTGCACTAGCATTTCCACATAGAATCCCTAAGGAGGGGAAAAAACATAAGCACCTCTATAATACTTTTGATTCTTAACATAAGAGAGTAACTCAAGAATCCTCCTGGCACTTGTCAGATACAAGCAGCTAAGGGTACTCTTGGAATTCTGCACATATTGACTGGAAGGAATCCTGTGTCAATTTTCCTCGTTTTTTTGGCTTGTGCTCCTAAAACTGTGGCCTCATCTTCTTTTCCTAATAACTTCAAAGAGCTTGAAAGAACCTATCAACACAGATAAGACCCTTCATGTCCCATTGTTAGCTACCTATAGGTAAATCAGGAAACATTGCAGGTCCATACTTTTATCTACCTCATCAGTTACTGTGCTTTGGGATCCTTAAGGATCCCAAAGTGTAGATCTAGAAATATAGGTAGCAAATTGCAAACTTACTAATCTTCTTATTGGAATTCCTGAAAAGATAAGGGAGGGACTTTTTCTATATAAAAAGGAAGATAAGTCACCTGTGCAGCTTCCGTATTATCTATGTTTGGATCACCAGCATTGCTCCAATCTCATCCAAGATTTGAAGATGGCTACAAAAGTCTCCTCAGATGTGTAATTTTTGTGCCTGGGTTTCCTTTTCCCTTTCCCAGTGCAGATCTCATTTGAAGAGGCAATTGTTGCCAAATTATGAAATTAAATGAAGAGAAACTGATCAAATCCTTTTGCTTTTAAATTTCTGAAACCTAGGCCTTATTTCAATTAATGCAATTAATGGTTGCACCAGAATTTTGTAAAACTTTTAGGTACCAATACAAACTGTGTAGTCAACTCTCAAGGAAACAATATTAAAATTTTATTATTATCCTTTGCAGTCTTTACTTCCTATTTCTTTTTCACCCAAACACCAAATGCATATTGGAGGCAAAGAGATACCAAAAAAGGAAAGATGGGTGTTTCCAAGTTGTTATACTGTATTACTGATAACAAATAGGAGTAGCCAACATTTATATGACATATAATGTACAATGTGTCTTACATAAATTATTATTTCATGTGATTTCATAACATCCCTATGAGCTAGGTAGTACAGGCATTATTATCCCCATTATACAGAGGAGAAAACTGAGGTTTACAGATTAATTTTTTTGGGTCATAGAGCTATTGACAGAACTTGTAGTGGAACCCAAGTCTTCTGATTTAAAACCTAGTGTTCTTTACACTATATCCTAGAGCAATGGTTTCATTTCAAACACAAGCTCCTCAATTTCTTTATCATAGTCTGTGACAGTAACCAAATAGTCTAATCTCTTAAACCCTCTGGACAAACCACCTATTTCTCCCCTAAGCCTCTCCATGTAAAAATATGCTCTAAAGTGTAATCACAGAGACCCTAAAAATCCACTGTGACCTCCTGAAGGTAAAACCTTGAGAGTAGATACCAATGTTAGGGGTCAGAAGATCAATACAATAGGGAGGAAAAAGAAGAAGGTATTTATGGTTATCCAGAAACACAAGTACCTAGGTGGTTCGGTGGTTAGAGTGCTGGGCTTGGAGTCACGAAGACCTGAGTTCAGAGCTGGCCTCTGACACTCACTTGCTGTGTAACCCTGGGGAAGTCACTTAACTTCTGTTTGACTTAATTCACTGAAAAAGAAATGGTAAACTACTCCAGTAACTTTGCCAAGATAACTAAGAGTAAGACACAACTGAACAACAGATCCAGAAACTTATCACTGTCTCAAGGAAATGGAAAGGAATAAGCTTTTATTTATACAGCACCTCTGTAATGTGCAGGGCACTGTAGTCAGCACTGATTTGATCCTCATACAACCTTGGGAGGTAGGTGCTACAATTATGCCCATTTTACAGTTGAAGAAACTGAGGCCAACAGAAGTTAAGTGACTTACCCAGGGTCACACAACTAATATGTATGTGAGGCTGGATTTGACCTCTCGTATTCCTGTCTCTAGGTTCAGTGCCCTATCCACTGTACCATCCAGCTACCTCTTTAGTCCTCCTACTAACAGAGGTAATGAGGAAAATGAGTTAAGTATAATAAATGCCCAGTATAATATGGGCTTTATTCAAATAAGGTATATTGACATTGAGATCATAACAAGGTTCAATATGAAAAAATAAGATTAGCCACCTAAGTAATTCTTTCCAGGAAACACCCCAGCTAAGAAATTATTTTAAAGTGTGATGCTGATAAGAAAAGTGAAATTACTAAACCTCTGCAAGGGCTTCACTCAAAAAGGATCCAAAATGCAGCCAACGTAGGATAGACTGTAGTCTTATCATGAAAAACATAATGTATTTATTGATAAGAGGAATGATGAAAAAGCCAAAGTAATCTGTCAGTGCATATCTAGTGTTCTACAATGGCGGGTGTGGATACTAAAAACAATAAAATAATCTATAATAGAAGGAGAATTTTTCACACTTTACCATAGCCCAATGAAATATTCCACAAAATTATCCCATTTTCTTTGATCTTATCACCCTCGTCAAGTATCCTTCTGATTGCTCATTGAACTTTACTATGTACCTTCACACTGGAAGGAGTGCTCTCCAGCTCTACCAGTTCTGTGGAACCAGAGGCATATTACACCACTTGTCTAACTTTCACTATCTATATCCATACCATGACCTCTAACATCCCTTTCAACTCTAAATTCTTTGATTCTTTATA
This sequence comes from Gymnobelideus leadbeateri, assembly GCA_011680675.1. NCBI lineage: Eukaryota > Metazoa > Chordata > Mammalia > Diprotodontia > Petauridae > Gymnobelideus > Gymnobelideus leadbeateri. The sequence continues at coordinate 33,720 of WOXC01009411.1, forward strand.
GTGGACCCAAGCAGTCCTGTCAACTGAAAGACATATCCCTACCTTACATCCACTGGGTCAGCAAATATGACAGAAAATGACAATAGTTATAGTTGGAGGAGCTAAGGTAGAATAGACACATTAATGTCCTTGTGGTGGAAACATCAATCAGCTCGACTAATCTGGAAAGCAGTTTGAAATTATCTACCAAAATTGTTACATACAAAACAAAATTACATACAAAAAAGGCACTAACGCTGTGCCTTTGACCTAGGGATAGCATTAGGAGGTTTATTCCACCCAAAATATCAAAGACAAAGGTAAAAGGAAGCACGTGTACAAAAATTTTTATAGTAGCAAATTTTTGTTGTAGCAGAGAGCCTGAAGCAAAACAGATGCCCATCATCTGGGGAATGACTGATGAAACTGCAGTATGTAATTGCAAAGGAATATTACTGTGCCCTAAAAATGACTAAATAACAAATCCAGAGGAACCCAGAAGGATTTGCACAGACTGATAACTGAGTGAAATAAGCAGAATCAAGAGGACAATTTGCACCAAAAGGGGGAGAGAAGAGAAGGGAATAAGTATTTATAAAGTGGCTACTATGTGCCAAGCACTGTGCTCAATCTTTTTCCTAACATTATCTCATTCAATACACAACAACCCTGCAAGGTAGGTGCTATTATCATCCCCATTTTACAGTTGAGGAAACTGAGTCAAATAGAGGTTAAATGACTTGCCCAGGGTCACACAGCCAGGACATGTCTGAAACCAAACATACAATACAAAAAGAAAACTACTCTGAATGACTACAGAATTCTGCTCAATGAAGTAACCAATAAGGACTTTAAAAGACTGGTAAGGAAGCAATCCACTCACCTCTTGGCATTCAACTGATAAATAAGTACAAAAAAGACATTTTCAGGAATGGTCAGTGCAGTATATACTTGCACTTATTATAAAGGAGAGAGAATTGGTAGGGAGAAATAAAAGATGAAAAAAGAGAACCAATAAAACATTTTAAAAGTATGGAGAGGAAAACAAAAGCTCAAAAGGCATCATAACTAGACAGAGCAATTTAGACAGCACGGTGGTATAGAGTGGTTGCCCTGGAGTCAGAAACTCAACACTTACTAGCTCTCTGATTCTAGGAAAGTCACTTGACCTCCCTGTGCCTCCATTTCTTCATATAATAAGAGCATCTGCCTCACAGGGTTGCTGCAAAGATCAAATGATATAATATGCAAAGCGCTTTACAGACTTTGAAGAGCTATATAAAAGCTAGCTACTATTGTGACTATTGTATAACACCCTGAAAGGCAGACCTTTTAAGGAAAAACAGGTCTTGCCTACATGGTAAATACTGCTCTTACCAAACCATCCAAGTGAAAATGTAGACAATGGGATTTATAATCCTAGAGGAAGGGCCATAGTCATAAGATTTTGTTGGAAGAGATCTTAGATCTTCTCCTGTCCAATGCCCTCTAGGTAATGAAACTGAGGCCCAGGAAAGTGGCTTACCCAAAATTACACAAGTACCAGTAAGCAGTGTGGGTGGTCAGAGGTCAGGCCTAGGTACATAGATTTCAAAGTCATGTTTAAGTAAAGACATCTGCTTTGCTACATATATTGAGAACTGAGTTCTGAAGGTCTTGTCACAACTACTGGTTTTGGTCATTTGTTAGCTGAGTGACCATGGGTAGAATTACCATAAATTCTCAACTTTCATGGGGATAACATTCCTAGAAAACAGTGCAAAAAGTCAAAAACATGAATGTTGACACATTGAACCTATAGAAAATAGGGGGTTAGGTTTTCACTAGAGATGGCTGAAAATATGCTACTTTTCTGCATATAATTCTTTATAGTTAAAACATTAATTCTGATAATATGCACTTTTCCTAACACAGTAACCATGAAATAACTTGTAATAAGCAGTACACAAAATAAAACTAGTAATATGTAAAACATTTTTTTCTTGGTAGTAATTCTAGAATCCTGTGACCTTTTGTGCCAACATCTCAAAAAACCCAAAAACAATTATTTCAAACAATATTTACTTTTCATAGCACATAAAATCTATAATATCATAAATGCTATACAGCAAATAAAATTCTTAAAACTAAAACATTTTTTAACAGGAATCTTACCTTTCACTGCATCAGATGGTGGTGTAAGGGTGTCATACTGTATACTATACTGCTACAAACCTCTCTATCTTGGTCACCCTCTGAAAACCAAGAAAGAAATTCCTGGGACTTTAGTTGCTGCTGTCCGAAGAAGGTAGGGCTAGGGAGATCTAGATACCACCCCCAAAATTCCGTACTTCATGAATGGGTGGATGGTACTGGAGATCAATACAGCAGCCTCAAATTATCCATCACTGACATCTGCTTCCAGAGCTGTTTGAGATCCTTGAGGGTCTCCTGACTGATGAAGGCTGCATACATTCTGGCATGAAATTTTTCTAACTCCTTTATTTTCTCACTAACCTACATCACAAGCCCAAAGGACTTGCACTACACTTTGGGAGGCATAATTGTAACACAAATCTTGAGTTTTAAAGGCAGTGAAAATATGCAACAAATGAACAAGGATCTCTCTACCACAGCAGAGTGAAAAGACCAGAGAAGTACCTAGTAGGAAACTAGCCATTACACAAAATTGCCTTCACCGTGCCTCGTTTTTTTCCTGCTGTGCAATAGCTTCAAAAGTGTGTGGCTGCAAAAGTAAAAATGAGGCTGCTAATAAAATCATCAAACTGCTTGAAGTATCCAAGTCGTGGCACTTGCAATCTACTGTCCTTTTTATATACCTCCCAACAAAACTCAGACCAGGGGCTCTGAATGGTGAGCTAAACTATATAATATAGCCCCTCCCACGTGCTGAGTCAGGGCTTTCCAAAGCTTATTCTCTGTATGTGTAGTCTTTGTCTATTAGAATATAAGCTCCTTGAGAGGAGCAGCTAGGTGGCACAGTGAATAGAGCACTGGCCCTGGAGTCTGGAAGATCTGAGTTCAAATGTGACCGCAGACACTTAACACTTAGTAGCCATGTGACCTTGGGCAAGTCACTTAACCCCAACTGCCCTGTCTTCCCCCCTCCAAAAAAAAACAGCCCCCCCCCCCAAAAATATATATATATAAGCTCCTTGAGGATAGGGATTATCTCACTGGGTATATTCATATCCTCAGTACTTAGCAGTGTCTTGACAGATAGTAAGTACTTTAAAAATGCTCTCTCATTCATTCATTCTGAAGCCCCCTTTCCGCAAATTAAAAAAAGGGATAAATAATAATACTTACACTACTTCAAAGAGTTATTGTGAAGGTCAGATAATGTATTTGAAAAACTTTAACAGTAATGGACTAGATAAATGTAAATAAATGTGTAGATAGGTGGGGGTTTTGTATATGGCATTCAAAGTAACTGAAATAAATAATAAAATGTATATCCATTAATCTCTTCCCTTTAATACTTCTTTATACAATGTATCTTAGATTTGTTAATAGTAAGCAACAGAATAGAGCTTCCGGATGCATTTAAAGTTACTCTATTAAGTATACTGGCCACTATTCCAAGTTTAACTAGAACAGATGTTTTTAATTTATTTTTAACCCCCTTTTGCAATCTGAAGAAGCTGATGGATATCTTCCCAAAATAAGGTTTTAAAATACAGAAAACACATAGTATTACAAAGTAAACTAATTATACTGAAATAGTCATCAAAATGCTTAAAAATACAAGTTTACAGATGCCAGGTTAGAGAACCTGTGACCTAGACTGTGGCCTCCCTGCTATGAACTCAATTCAACAAACATTTATTAAGCATCAAATATACATGTCACTGGAAATACATTAAAAAAAAAAAGAAAGAAAGCTCCTGCCCTACCTTTTTATGCTGTCTAGCCTTCTAGCTAGCTAAAAGAACAACATCAATTCCACTACAGAGAACATGTGACAGAATGTTGAGCTTTGAGTTACAAGATCTGAATCTTGCTTTTCACACTAGTTTCGTGACCAATAGTAAATCTCTTAACCTGGGCTTCGTTTCCTGCTGTAAAATGTAAATAAAACATATGATGCCTACATAAACAGTCGTTATAAAGTTAAAATGAGAAAATGTACGTAAAGGTACTCTGCAAACCTCTTAAGAGCTGGATCAATTATTTGAGAGGACTAAGAAAATAAAGTGTTGGAAAAAATGTTTTTTCTGTATGCTCCAACTATTTGTACATATTATGATGTAAAATTCTCTGGCATAAAAATCCCTAGCAAAGATAAAAGTCTATATAACTGTAAGGTATTCTAGCCTGTCTTTCATTCTTTCTGGTTTTTCCCCTTTTCTTACCAAACATCTCAGGGAGGTGGGGTTAACAAGTGACATGATAGTCTAATCCTTTCTAAAACACCAAGTTAATTTCAATATTACATATCTTCACACCTAGGGCCTTCCTCTACTATAGCCTACTTATGCTTAAAAAAAAAAAAATTATCAAAAGACCTTAACATGAAACACTGCAGTTTTAGTATTGTACTCAGTGAGTGAGTGAGAGTGTGTGTGTGTGTGTGTGTGTGTGTGTGTGTGTGTGTGTGTGTGTGTGTGTGTGTGTGTGTAGTGCAACAAAACTGGAACCTAAAAATTGAGGGGAAAGGCAGCATATGGTGGTAGGTTTGCTATTTAATATATGATCATATACAACTGCATGGAAACACACAAGTTGATTTTATTTGTATGATACGGAAGTTAACACAGAGGTTAACCCAGAGTTTAAGTAGAATTACATGCTAATTATATTTAACAAAGTTATTAAGCTATCTTCTAAAGGAAGTCATTTTCCTTTGACCCAGCAATACCTTTACTAGGCATATATGTAGTATTTTTTATTATGAAAAAAAAACTGTAAACAGAGAGGCTGTCTGTCAGTTGAGGAATGGCTGAACAAATATGGCATATGAACATGATAAAGTTATTATTGAACCAGTAGAAATGACAAAAGGGATGGATTCAGAGAAACCTGGGGGTATTTATATGAACTAACGAAAAGTGAGAAGAACCAAGAGAACAATTTATACAATGACTACAACACCGTAAGTGCAACTAGGTGGCACAGTGGATAGAGTGCCAGGCCTGGAGCCAGAAAGACTCCTCTTCCTGAGTTCAAATCTGGCCTCAGACACTTAACTGGCTGTGACCCTGCACAAGTTATTTAACCCTGTTTGCCTCAGTTTCCTCCTCTGTCAAATGAGCTGGAGAAGGAACTGGCAAACCGCTCCAGTGTCTTTGCCAAGAAGACCCTAAGTGGGTTACAAAGAATCGGACACAACTGAAAAAATGACTGAACAACAACACTGTAAAGTAAAAACCTCTAAGAAATACTTAAGATAATTACAATAATTTCAAAAAATAATATGATTATTGCAATGACCAATCACAAGTCCAGAAGACTGATGAGGTGAAGGGCTAGAAGTGTGGGAAATATCTATTCTCATACAAAGAATAGATTTGTTTTACTTGACTATACTTGTTATGAGGGAGGATTCTTGATGGGAATGAAATTTATGGGGAAGAACTAAAAGCGGTAACAAAAAAGAACAAAAGAAAAAAATGTGCCAGTGAAACTTTTTTTTCTTTTAAATACACAGAAGAGACAACAGAAGGTCAGAAGGAGATGCAGGTGAGCAGGACAGTATTAGAACTACCATGTTAAATTTAATGAGGATGAGGATAAGGACATGTGATTTCAATGGTATGAGGAACACACACTAAGAAAATTAGCAATACAAGGTCATATCAGCTCTGTAACATAATCTTAGATGGATGCCTAGAGCACTGAAAAGTTAGGTCACATCACTAGCATACATCAGGGGCAAGAGCTGAACTCCGGTCCTCCTGGTTTTGAGTCCAGCATATGTGCCAAAGGTTAAAAAAAAAAAAACTTTTACATAACTGCTTCAGTTTCACATACAATCCTCTTTTATCATTCTTTGTATAAGGAATTAGTTTCTGACATTAGGCAAATTCACAAAAAGAAAAAAATTCAAATTATATTTAATATATCTGTAAGTTCAATGTCATAATCCTGTCCTTAAAATTTTTTTTCACTTGATTACAATTAACTTATGCCAATCTTTTCCTATTTTTATCCCACTAGGCTAAGCATCAAATATTTACACATTTTTACTCACTTTGTTAACTCTGCCAACATGGCACAAATTACCCATTAAAGAGATGTTTTTATGCCTATTTCCTTCAACAGATAAGTAAAACTTGATTACTCTGATATAAAACAGCAACTCAATGGAAAAGTCAGGCTAATATAAACATATCAACTTATATAATTACAAAAATCACCTACCCCATTACAAGAAACACAAAGGATAAAACTTAAACCCATCATTTCTTTGATTTTCCATTAAAACAAAAATGAAGCCAGTTAGTCAAAAAACATTACTACTATGTGTCAAGCATAGCACTAAGCATTGAAGGCACAAAAAAGCAAAAGACATATACTGCCCTAAAGAAACTTATAATCTGGGGCAGCTAGGTGGTGCAGTCCACCGGCCCTGGATTCAGGAGGACTTGAGTTCAAATCTGGCCTCAGACACTTAACACAAAAACTAGCCTGTGACCCCATTGGGCAAGTCACTTAAACCCAAATTGCCCTACCAAAAAAAAAAAAAACACTTAAGACACTTAACACAAAAACTAGCCATGTGACCTTGGGCAAGTCAGTTAACCCCAAATTTCCCTCTAAAAAAAAGCAAAAAAATAAAAAGAAAGAAACTTGTAATCTAATGGAAGAAGAAAATATAGAAAGGAAGCAGAAGAGTAGGGAGTGGGATAGAAATACCCAGCACAGGGGCATGATGGATATATCCAGAGATGTATAGCTTCGGGGGTGGGGAATTTGGGGGAGGGAATGAAGAGATGGCAGACTCATCTAGGTATCAGGTCTCCAGTGAAAGAGAGGGAGAAGCACTGGGGGGAGGAGGGGGCAGTGCATATTGATGGCATGAAGAAGTCTGGGAACCACAGAGGAGTCCAAAGCAGCTGGGTAGGAAAGAAAGAGATGGCTGATCTAAGATCTATCCTTAAATGGAGGTTCTAGAAGGTCAGATGAATGCCCACTGCTGCCCTAAAGAAGAAGAGTGATTTCCTTTACCAAAGACATCTTTAGATAAAATTTCTTGTGTAGTAGAAAACACGCTGGTTCTAGAGTCTGAGGAATTGTGTTGGAATCACAGCTCTGTCATTTATTCCATTGGTAATCTCAGGCAGGGGTAGCTAGGTAGTGCCATGGATATAGTGCCAGCCCAGAAATCATAAACTCATCTTCCCAAGTTCAAAATCGGCTTCAGTCACTGACTTAGCTGTGTGACCCTGGGCAAGTCACTTAACCCTGTCTGCTTCAGTTCCTCTTCTGTAAAATGAACTAGGGAAGAAAATGTGTCTTTGACACAAAAAGCCCAAATGGAGTCACAAAAAGCTGGACATGACTGAAAAGAACGAACAACAAAAATCTTGGGCTAGTCATTTAGTATCTCTGGGCCTCAGTGTCCTAATCTAAAAAGTGAGAATTCTGTACCAAATGACCTCTAAGTTTCCCTCTAATTCTAAATCTATGATGCTACTGTTGGGGCCCTTTAAGACTTACCCAAACTCTGAAAACCCACGGAAAACTCAGGAAAATGATAGAGCAACTCAGGCTAAGGGTTAGAGGCACCTGAGCGTATATTCTACCCCATAATTTAGGGGTATTGAGTATGCGCTGCTAACAGGGAACACTCCCCTGCCATGAGAAGCCTACTACTGCTGAGACACTTGGGGGAACAGAGTTGGGGGAGGGGAAAGGAGATAAAAGGAGGGAGGCAAGGTGAAACAGGAGAAGGGAGAGAAGAGGGGGTTGTGAAGGAGAAAGAGATTAAAGGTAAGACATTACATCTTGGTGTCAGGACTCCTTTGTTTGGGAGGAGCAGGCTCCCCCAAGGGGTTCATGGGGGCAAACTAGAGGTCGCCGTGGGGCTACAGGGAAAGGAACTCTCCGAGGGGTCACAACCCATAAGGGTTGGAGTAGGGCGACCAGAATCGAGGAAGGAGATTGGAGTGCCTTAGAGGCGGCTGGAGAGGCGAGTTTGACGACAGCCCAGAAAGGCAGGTCCTTACACCTATGAGCTTGTCTTTCATTTTCAGCAATAAAGATAAATCTGAAAATATTAAATTACAGATGCCTAATAAACCTTTTAAGCCATTTTTTGGGGGGGGAGGGCGGTTGGGGTTAAGTGACTTGCCCAAGGTCACACAGCTAATTTTTGTGTTAAGTGTCTGAGGCCGGATTTGAACTTAGGTCCTCCTGACTCCAGGGCCGCTGGTGCTTTATTCACTGCGACACCTAGCCACCCCTTTTTAAGCCTTTTTTTTTTTTTAAACCTGTCTTTTTCCTTTTAAAAATTTAAACAAAAACAATCATTAATTTGCATAGGATGGAAAAGGCCACCTACCAATAAATAAGCTGTGATCATGCATCAAATACAGTACAACTTCCCTAAGTAGGAGTTTCAGTAACATTCATTTATAGTCTTCAAAACGGAAAATTATGTTTCCTCTTATGATTCAAGATCAAAAACATATTATAGTTGTTGAAGATTGAAAAACACTTTTCATGAAATTTCCTTCATATAAAGCAGTTGAAGTTCGTGAAGCATCAGAATTTGATGTGTCAAGTAAAATGCAAGAGAAGTTAGCTTACAGTTGAAAACATGTAATCAAAAAGTAATTTTGCAAATCTACAGAATTA
>WOXC01009411.1:47500-251481 GCA_011680675.1 Gymnobelideus leadbeateri
GACTGGAAAGGCTAGGACTCTCTCCATCCATTTCAAGGACAACTCTAACAAGAGGTGACAAAGGTGGCAGCAGGAAGTGGATGGGATTTGACAAAGTTGTGATATTATTATTATAATATTATAGCCTTGGGCCTAAGTTTATGGTCATAAGAACTGAAATCATTTCTTATAAGCAAATGCCACCTCTGTGCTCATATTTGCCCAGCAGTTACTGCCCAGTGGATAGGGAACTAAGTCTGAAGTCAAGAAGACCAGAGTTCAAATACAACTTCAGACCCTTCTAGCTGTGTGATAGGAGACTCAGTTAACCGTTCTGCAAAATGGGGATATAAATAGCACCTACTTTCCAGGACTGTTGTGAGAATAAAAATATTTGTAAACAAGTCAAATCAGTATTTCTCGGTGGAAAAACAAGTATTTTGTACACTGTGTAAACAATGAAGGTGCATGCCCAGGGTAGAGTGGATTCAACAAGTCACAGAAAGCAGAGGTACTCAACTGAATAGACACATATTGATTGATACATTTATTTAACAGGAAGAAATCTAGCGTCTGCTATACAGTATCGATACATGCTCATTTATGAGATGCTAGGGCTTCAAAGATTAGTAGTTAAGTTTTATTACCTACAAACTAGGGGTTCTTCTATCATTCCATCTCTAGGAAAAGCAAAAGAAACCAAATAACTGAGTAAAGTCCAGTGCCACCCTGCCCTTGGGGACTAGAATGATAATTTCTTGTCTCCATTCAGACTGTTCTCCACTGCCACCTCACCTAAAACCCTCTCCAGCAAAGAATTGACCAGCTTCATTGACTTTAAACTACAGAAGTCTATTGTGTAGCATCAGAGTTCCTGTCTTGATAACAAAACCATAGGACTAAGAATTAAGGTATAAACCTACCTACTGTGCTCTCTCTGGACTTAAAATATTCGAGATGTATCTACACACCTTTCCTCCACATGTAGTCAAGAAAAAGGAATGAGATGGCCCTAAGTTTTAGTTTCTTTCCATGCCTGCAAAGCATGAATCCCAATGAAGCAAAATGATGAAGATTGAACACTTGCCACATTTAGCTATAATTTTTGCTCCCTCTTCTCCAGAATCCTCCCCTCCCCCCTCCAATCTCCCAATAGAATCTGTTTCCTTACATCCCTCAAATTTTGTAGGTCAGCCTTCCTTTTAACACATTCCTGCTACTGCTATCCAAAGGGTGTTAGCCCTCAACACCATCACTAGTAAACCAGCGAGAATGCAGATTCTCTCCTTTAATACTACAAAAGAGGGTCAAGTTCACAGCTTTGCAGTTAGAGAACATATCACAAGGCCTTTTTCTTCCCCTCTATCTCCTCAAGTACAGATTTCTATCAGGAAGATCTACCCACCCCAACAAGGGAATACTGAAAAGAAAAAATATTGATTGCCTATTCCCCTCCTCCTTTCTAACTCTTGATGGTAAAAATACAGTCTCGCTTCAGATTCCCAAATGTAGAAAAGAATTTTAACACAACTGCCCAGATCCCTCCTTTATCTGCAGTCCCCAAACCCAGATCCGTATATCCTTTACCCAGTACGCAAACAAAACACTTACTTCAGCAGCAGCTGATCATGTTCTGCCTTAAACTTGCCCAGTTCGATCTGCAGCTTGGCCCTCTCGCAGGCCGTGTCGTCCAGGGCCCGGCGGGCATCTGCGAGCTCGGTCTCGTAGAGCGTCTTAAGCCCAGTGAGCTCGCGGTCGTGCTCAGTCACCTGCAGCTGCAGCACGCTTTTCTCCAGCTCCAGGCTCCGCACTTTCTCTATATACACAGCCAGCCGGTCGTTGAGCTCTCGCAGCTCCTCCTTCTCTCGCAAGCGGGACAACCGGGTCGGGCTGAGCGGGGTTGCAGGCCCACTGGCTCGGCCGCCCGTTCTCTGCACCGTGGGAGTTGTAGTCGCCATTACCAACAATGTGAGACCGTGTAAACCACAGAGGATGGCGGTGCTTAGAGTAGAGAAGCGTGGTGTATAGGCTGTCTAGCCCTGCGGCAGTAAAAACCGGGCAGAAGAGCGAGCAGCTGAAGAGAGAGGAGGAGGGAAGCTGCGAATGAGTGGGAGCTGAGAGACGGGGGCAGGGGGAGGAAGCAGAGACCAAAAAGCTTGCAATCAAACCTTATCATATTAATCCGGACAGCGATAGCAAGGATGCCAACCCACTAAAGCCAAAAACTACTAGTACGCAGGGTTCAGACACCAGACAGTCTGCAAAAACTAACCACGAAAACACACAACACTGCAACCAAGCCTCGGGCGTCAAAGAAAAACACCTAGGAAAGCATGAAAGGGAAACGTAACAGTAACAAAGGACTAGTTTGAAAAGATACAAAGGTCGGGAAAGAGAGAGGCATTTTTATAAATAATTACTGATTTAAATGTTTCTTAAAAAGCCAGGAACGCCAAATAAATAAAAGTGTAATAGACGGGTGACGTTAATCCTCACGCACTTACCGCCGCTATCTCCTCCTCGGATCTGCAGCACTTAGTGTACTCTCAGGTAGAGGAGGAAAAGGGGCCGCTAGCAGAAAAGACTGAAGATATGGACGGCAAGGGGGGCTGGGTGGAGAAGGGGAAGCCGATTTCTTTATTGGTCCGGAATCCCCACGGTGGCTTGCAAAAGCTCCGCGTGACGCTGGAAGGGCCAATACCAGCACGAGACAGATCGGGCTCTTCAATCAGCTGGTGCCAAGCAACTAAATTCAAAATACGACCCCCAGCTGCTCTTCCAAGGTTTTCAGTTAGTCTAGGCCGTGAGAGTAAGGGAAACCAAGACGAGATAGAATTAGAGGAATGGGCGCCGGCTGGTCTTGAGGTTGCCTGAGTCTCGCTAGACAGGCTCACTCACTGGCTGCCCTGCCGGTCGGCCCCCAATCCAACAGCTGTGAAGTCAGAGACAGTTTCCCCATTCTTTTAGACTACCCCGGTCCCTGCTACTCCCAACTTAAATTCGTCACTACTGAATGAGAGTTCAAACAGAAAAGCTAGACTATGAAATGGAGTGTGACATTAATCACCCAAATGTGTGCAGTGTGGGAATAAGGGTTAGGACACCAATAGAGATGCTATAAAAATGTTATTGATTGTATTTGTGTTCGCTCCTCAAAATGGGTTTATTTCAGCATTCACTTTCCCATTATAACTTGGAAAATAAATATTAAAATGTCTCTTTCAAGTGAGATGTATCTAGTAGAATTATACACATTTTATGTGATACCTAAAATACAACCTTTTATGAACTGATGTAAAGTGAAATGAGCAGAAGCAGAAGAAAGTATACATTATGACGACCATAGGGTAAACAAAAACAACGTTGAAAGCATTCAAAATCCTATAAACTCAGTGACTGATAATGACTTTAGAAGGCTGATGTCGAAGCATGAATTCTAACTCTCGGGAGAAAAGTTGTAGATGAGGTACAAACTGATTTTTTTTTTTTTTAATATGAACAGTGTGTTGATTTGTTTTGCTTTACAGTACTTTTGTGGGCAGGTCAGTTGGTACAAGTGATGGATACACCAAAAAAGAGAAAAAAGCATCAATAAAGCATTAAAAATATATAGAAGAAAAAGTTTAACAGGGGCCACAATAGCGATCCTGTTGACTTCTTATTCAATTTAATATACCTTTTCAAAACTATTTACCGAAGTTCAGCGGTTCATATTCAGTCCTCTTTTTTGTCTTTTGTATATGGAAATGCTTGTTTTGTTGAATGTTAAGATCATAAAATAAATAGGATTGCACAGTTAGGAATGGAGTTTGTTACTCAGTTATGTGATGACTTACAATATGAATCATTCATATATGTCATAGTTTTTTTTTAATTCTTTAGATAACTATTCTAAATTTGGAAACATATTATTAACCTTTTTGTAGCTTGAAAACAAAAAGGTATATCCAGCACAATTTAAATATACCAGCTATGTGACTCAGGGAAACATGCAAAAATTAATATTTCCTTTAAGAAAGGTTTCTTCCCCTTACAAAAAGAACCCTCTCCAGTGGGCTTCTTTTTTTATTTTTAAAATTTTTATTCGTTTTGAATTTAAATACAAAATGAGAAAAGAAAAAAAGAACATTTCCATGTATGGCAGAATATAAAGAGAGGATTCAATATAAAACAATAAATTTCCATTTCAAACTGTTTACATGTTTTTTAAAAACCCATATACACAATTTTCTAAGCTACCCAGATTTTCTATGCTTCCTTCTAAGTTTTCTTTTGTTCTCTTCTGTACAGTTTTTATTTTATTTTTTTCTCCCTCCCTCCCTCCCCACCTTACTCTAGAGAAGATTACAGTTAAACACAAATATATGTACATATATCCATATACATATGACAAAATCTTTAATATGATGACAGAAATTGTTAACACCAAATGTATTATGGACTGCAACTCCCTTAAATGTTCCTTGTAATGTCAGAATTTCCAGTAACATCCTTGCATTCATACTCTTGAGATATTTATTCTTGCTTAGGTTGAGGTGAACCATATCCTACGTCTCCCTATCCTGAGATCTTGCCTTGTGGGGGAACCTGGTTCAAGTTGGATCTAGGCCTTTGATGTCTTTGCCCCTTTCCATTGGGATTCACGATATGAAGGGCAAAGCAGTCAGAATGAGGTGGCTTACCTTGCCCAGATTGCCAAGGGCCACTGTGGTCTTATGCTCATGCTATGGTCTCACTCAGGTCTTGCTACCTCAAACTGTCTTCACTCCCTCTCCTAAAACTATAAAAACTTTACCATAGGTCTCTTTAAATGGAAAAATCCACTAAACAACCTCCAGGGTGGTAGATTTGTTGCCCTGTTATGTCAATTAAAGACTCTTTATTTCTCAATGCATAGTTTTGATTTCACAACTTCATACATACATACATATATAAACAACACAAAAAAAAACAACAAAAATATATAGACATATATGCGTATGTATATATGTATATATAAATTTGTATAGTATGGTTTTAGATAATATCTAAGACCATACTATACAAATTTTCTATTTGTCAGTTCATTCTCTGGAGATGGAAAGTATCTTCCTTCATAGGTCCAAGTCTTTACATGTTTTTCTAAAATCAACCAGCTCATCATTTCTTATATAAAGTAATAGTCAGTCCATCATAATCATATACCTCAACTTGTTTAGCCATTCTCCAATTGAAAAGCATCCATCATTTTAGCCAGTCTGATAGATATGATATCTCAAAGTTGTTTTACTTTGCATTTCTCTAATCAATAATTATTTAGAGCATTTTTCATATGATATGTAATTTTCATTTCTTCATTGAAAAACTGCCTGTTTATATCCTTTGACCATTTATCAATTGAGGAATGATTCTTATTCTTATAAATCTGACAGTTCTTTATGTATTTGAGAAGTGAGACTTTTATCTGAGAGATTGTCTATGAAATTTTTTCCAAATTTTCTGCTTTCTTTCTAATCCTGGCTACATTGGTTTTACCCATATACAAGAAAATTTTGATTGAATATAATCAAAATTATCCATTTTACAACTTAAATGATCTCTATCCCTTGTTTCTTCATATATTATTCTCCTATCCACGAGACTGATAGGTGATATGTTCCATGTTCTAATTTTCTTGTGATAGCTCCCTTTATATCTAGGTCATGAAGCCATTTTGATGTTATTGTGGTACATGCTTTAAGATATTAGTCTATGCCTGGTTTCTTCCATACTACTTTCCAGCTTTCCCAATAATTTTTACCAATTTTAATGAATTCTTATCCCCAAAACTTAAATCTTTACATTTGTCAAACACAATGTTACTATAGCCCTTTGCTACTATGAATTGTGTCTCTGATCTGTCCCACTAATCTACCTTTCTATTTCTTAGCCAGTACCAGATACTATTGCTATTTACTGCCTTATAATATACTTTAAGGTCTGGTATTGCTGAAACTACTTCCTTTACTTTTTTTTTTAAATTAGTTTCTTTGAAATTTTTTACCTTTCATACTTTCAGGTAAATTTTGTTATTATTTTTTCTAACTCAGTAAAATAAATTTTTAGCAATTTAATTGGGATGGCATTGAATAGATAGATTAGATAAAATTGTCATTTTTATTATATTGACTTTGCCTACCTATGAATAGTTATTAGTTCTCCAATTATTTAAATCTGACTTTATTTGTATAAAGAGTGTTTTATAATTATGTTCATGTAGTTCCTAGATCTGTTTTGGCAGGTACACTCTCAGATATTTTATACTGCATGCAATTATTTTAAATGTTCTAAAACCATATTAAATAATATTGTTGACACAGTGTAGTTTTCCTATCTCTTAATTAAATCTATTTTAGCTTTAACTTTGACAGAGATCATGACTGCTAGCCCTGATTTTTTTTTTAGTTAAAGCATAATAAATTCAGATTTTTAATCCATTCTGTTATCCATTTCTGTTTTATGAATAAATTCATCACATTCACATTCAAAGTTATAATTACTAGTTGTGTATTTCCCTCCATCGTATTTTTCCTCATTATCCTTCTTACCCTATTTACCCTATCTCTCCTCACTCATCTAATTACTTCTACCCACTACCTTGCTTTTTTATTCCTTCATCTACCTACAACTCTGAGTCCTCCCCTTATCCTTTCTCCCTACCCTCCTAATTCTTAATCTATACACCCTTCTAAAATTCCCTCCCTGGGCAAATGCTTGCTCCCTCTTACCCATAGCCACAGCCCAGGACCACATCTGATCAGCACAACTGGGTCTGACTTCCTTGGACAGAGATAGTGGAGGGTCCTTCAATCTTTTCCTGTCCAGCTGTTCAACCCCCCACACTGTCTATAAGATGAAAGTTCACTGAGTGTGTCTATATATGTATATATGTATGTATGCGTATGTGTGTATATATATACACATGTTTATTTATTCTTCCCTCTTTGAACCAATTTTGAAAAGAGTGAGGTTCAAGTATTGCCCTCCCCTCTTTTCTCTTTCACCATAAAAGTTCTTCCTTATGTGCTTCATTTATGTGAGAAAATTTTCTCCGTTCTACTTCTTCCTTCCTCTTTCCCCAAGGGCATTCCTCTTTCTCACCTCTTGATCCTTTCTCAACCCTTGATTTTTTTTTGGAGATTATCCCAACTAATTGATGCAAACCCATTCCCTCTATCTATGTAAACTCCTTTTAACTGCCCTAATAATGATACAGTTCTTGAGAGTTACATGTATCATCTTTCCCCTACATTCCATACAATGTAAAGGCTTTACGTTAGGGGTACAGGTGGCCCTCTAGGTCCTCAAGTGTGGCTCTTTGACTGAATCCAAACTTCACAGAACAAATCCACTTAATGAAAAAATTTGTTCTGTAAAACTTGGACTCAGTACAAGGGCCTAGAAGGCAATAGGTGGGGGTGGCTAGGTGGCGCAGTGAGTAGAGTGTCGGCCCTGGAGAAGGACCTGAGTTCGGATCCGGCCTCGGACATTTAACGCACACACAAACAAAAAAAAAACCTAGCCGTGTAACCTTGGGCAAGTTACTTAACCCCAATTGCCCTCCAAAATGCAAAAAAAAAAAAAAAAAAAAAGGCAATAGGTGACCTGGAGACAGCAGGTTCCCCACCCCTGCTTTAGGCTAATAAGCTTTTTTTTTTTTTTTTTAAGCAATTGGGGTTAAGTAACTTGCTCAAGGTTACAAGGCTAGTTATTTTTATGTGTGGGTGCTAAGTTTCTGAGGCGCAAACCGATCCAATCCCGATCCCGGGTCCTCCCAACTCTGGGTGGGCGCTCTTACTCACTGCGCCACCTAGCTGCCCCTTTTTGAAGTTTTATGCACCTTTTTAAAAATGAGAGAAAGTCACCAAAAGTAAAACTTTAGCTCCCTTCCCCCTCAAGCATAATTCATAAGTTAATACAATAACTTATTATGAAGACAAAATACTATAAAATATCAATAAAAAATTTTAAATGACAGAAAAAACAGATTGATTTGAAGACTTTACCATTTTATTATTTTTTTTTCATATCAGTTGACGCCTATATCCATGAGAAATAACAGTACTTTGGTATTTGGAAAGAGGAGAATGTAAAGGCATATCAGCTATTTTTACGTGAGGGGAAACTTTCTTTGAAACAACCTCTCGCTCTTCCCCATGGCAAAGTCTTTCAGAACGATTCTGAAACAGGCTTTCTTCTAAAGGACCAGAGTAGATCCCACTCAGCTGTGCGTGCTGAGGAAAGAAACAACAAGTTTTGTATATTATACAAATGACCACTTGCTTTATATATCAAAGGTTTCTAGGAATATAGATTTAGAAGTGAATGGGGACCTCAGGGGTCATCTATGCTGAAATAGGAATGTCCTTTACTACTTCCCCAACTGATTGAATTTCTGTAGTTATGGTAGCCCATTCTGTTTATGAACAAATCTAATTATGAGGATATTTTCCCATATTTTAAGCAATCTACCTTCCACGTATTACTCCTACTTTTGCCCTCTAAAACCAAGCACAACAAATCGAATCTTTCTTCCATATGATAGTCTTCCAAGTACTTGATATAACAATCTTGCCCCTAAATCTTCTCTCCTTTAGGCTAAATAAATCGTTTTTCTTCACCATTCTGATTCCCAGAACCATAGATTTTTCAATGCCTGACACAAGTGTCCAGGGTAACACACAAAAAAAAATCTTAAATCGACTTTATAAGGACAATTCTAGTGAAGAAAGGTTTGGAAAAATCTCAGGACACGAGTTAATGGGAGAATATGCCTCACAGGAGAGATATAAAGACCATAACACAAGTAGTGAGGCCACCACAGGGGTGGTTGGAGGGAAGACTAGGTAGGGCTGGGCCAGACTAGGGAGAAGCTAACCTGGGGCTTAACCTCTATATCATGTCAGTGTGAAAATCTGAGCTTTTTTTTTCCCCAGAAAAATTTATGTCAGTTTATATCCTGGGTAAATTTATATGTGCAATATAGCAACATATTTTCTATATGCAGAGGACAGGAATCTCTACTTCTGCATCCTCTTTTTCATTTTTTAAATTAAATTTTTATTTCTAATGAATATTCACTTTTTCTTCCTCCTACACTCTTCCCTTATTTAGGAAGAAAAATAAAATCCATTACAAACAAAAGTCAGGCAAAACAAATTCCATGTTCTTGTTTTTTAATCATTCTTTGACTGAAAAATGAAATGATAAAAAAGAATTTTAAAAAATTTTCAACAGGCTGAACTATCAATCTTTACCTGAAAAATATATTATAACATTTAGCATGGTACTCTAACAGTATGCACAATACAAACTTAAAAATATAGTACTATATTATACTCTTCAACACAATGAGTCTTGCTTCTGTTTCTAAGAACCTGTCTTGAGTAGTTTCATAGCATTTACCATATATGGGCTTGATTTCTCAAGTGGGGACAAAAGGTAGAAACAACCTTTCTTTATACTCATCCACTGAATATATCAATGGCATTTTAAATATTCTATGTTCAAAACAATCAAAGGGTCAAAAATCTGGAGCTGCAAAGGATCTCAGAGGGCATCTAGTCCAGCCCTTTCATTGTAGAGACTTACAGTCAATTGTGTAAGATGTGATGGGATTTTGTTTCCACAGAAAAACCTGATGGCTAATGTCAGAGACAAAAACTACTTGTCGAGGAGCGGGGGAGGCTGGCACCTGAAAATCAGCATATTTAAAAAGGCCTCTTCCTGTATATCAGAAGGGACTGCCAGGCCAGGTGTCATTCACAAAGACCAGAGGAGTCCCTTTAACCCAGACTAGGCATTAGATAATGGGGCTATCCTGTGCTAGAATCTTCAAACTAATGCTTTCATCAAATCTATTCGCAATTGAGGAGAAACCTTTTCTCATGCTATCAGTTGCAGAATAGTAGGAGGCTACTAAAAATATTCTGGCTTGGTATTTCCTTTTATAAAGAATAAATTAGGGGCGGCTAGGTGGCGCAGTGAGTAGAGCGCCGGCCCTGGAGTCAAAAGGACCCGAGTTCAGATTTGGCCTCAGACACTTAATACACACACAAAAAACAAAAATCTAGCTGTGTGACCTTGGGCAAGTTACTTAACCCCAATTGCCCTCCAAAAGGCAAAAAAAAAGAAAAAAGAATAAATTAGGGGTGGCTAGGTGGTATAATGAATAGAGCACCAGCCCTGGAGTCAGGAGGACCTGAGTTCAAATCCTACTTCAGACACTTGACACACATTAGCCCTGTGACTTTGGGC
Organism: Gymnobelideus leadbeateri; assembly: GCA_011680675.1. Lineage (NCBI taxonomy): Eukaryota > Metazoa > Chordata > Mammalia > Diprotodontia > Petauridae > Gymnobelideus > Gymnobelideus leadbeateri. The sequence continues at coordinate 57,755 of WOXC01009411.1, forward strand.
AAGTCACTTAACCCCAGCTGCCCTCCAAAAAAAAAAAGCCAAAAATAATAAATAAATTACACAAGGATGAGAAGGATGAGAAGGAGGTGGGAATTTGAAATGTGGAAATGAGAGGATGTGGTCAAGGAGTGGGATTTAATTAACCCTGAAATGCTAACCAATAGGATTCAAGGCACAAAATTAGAATCTGAATGAATTATAAAAAGACTGTAATTAGCTTAGCTTTGTACATGAGCCTTATCACTAGGGGAAAATGGTCATTTCCTGTCTGAAATGACATGAAATAAAAAAAATTTTTTTTTCTAAATTCACTCTTGGTCAGGTAAAATTCTTGGTTATTTCTAACAATCAGAACCTGATAATCATTTCAGATCATTTGAACCCCAATAAAGGCCAACGCCTGGACTAATCAGCCAAACATGCTTGGCTTTGCTCTAAAAATGCCCTTTCTTTGCGTCAGCAACTTTAAAACCAGCTGAGGCTGACCAACAGTATTCTTCCTGTTTGTAACCACTATAGGACAAGATGCCTTATCTTGGTATCATATGGGTATATGCTATACAGGGGAAACACAAATATCCTGGGATTGTAATTGACACTACTTTGTCAACCATTTTGTCAATCTGTATTTAAGACTCATTCAACTAAGAAACTTTCTCTCTTAAATGGTATGGTTAAACACATATAGAGACTATAAATCTGAGGGACACAGACATCCTGGACTGTCCTAAAACATATAAAAATTTATCATTCTTTTATCAGACAGACAGAATTTATGTTCTGGCTCCTTGTATGTACATGTTTGCTAGCTTTGGCTAGCTTTAAGGGAATAAACAATATGAATTTTTATATCATCTATAGCCTGTTTGCCTCTTTTAGCCAAACTTTCAGGTCAACAAACCTAAGGAGGTTAAGTGATTTGTCCAAGGTCATACAGGTAGCAGAAATGGAATTTGAGCCAATGTAGTATAACCCCAGAACCAACTTTCTTTCCTCTCTTACCAAATACTGCTTCTCAGAACTCATCTTTCTCCCAAAACACATCCATCTTTCTAATTTCCTTATATTTTTCAAGGGTACCACCATTTATACAGTTACCTAGATTCCCAAACTTGGTGTCATTTTCAGTTCCTAATTCTCTTTCTCAGGCCACATATCCAATCAGTTGATAGATCTTGTTGATTCTCCTTCCACAGCATATTTCTATTCCCTTCCCTTCATTCACATGGCCACCACCCTAAGGTTGAGGCCCTTATTATCCATCACTTGAATTATAATAGTACCTTCCCAATAGTCTTCCCCAACACCAATCTCTATCTTCTAATTTGTGTCCAAACAACTGCTGAAATGATAACATAGGTCTAACTTTGTTTTTCTCCTGCTCTGAAAGTTTCAGAGACTTCTCTTGTCTCTAAGATAAAAGACAAACTCTTCTGTTTCCAACATCTCTTTTCTAAAATGATCTTAAGATTAGAACTGGAAGGAATTGTAGAGGTCATTAAACCCATTTTACAGGTGAGTAAACTGAAGCTCAGAGAGGTTAAGTCACTTGCCTGAGGTCACACAAGTAGTAGAGTTGAAAGGCCATGTTTTTAATCCAATATCTTGAATTCTTTCAACTCTATTTTTTTGCTCTGTGATTTGCTTGGCTCTTTTGATTATGATTTTATATAATTCACTTTACAAGTCTTACATTCCAAACAACTGGGCCTATTTGCTGTTCCTCATACATGACATCTTACCTTTTACCTCTGTCTTTGTGCACTCTGTCTGTAGCCCATGGCTGGAATAGTCTTTCTTCTCACCTCCATCCCCTGAAACTTGTAGCCCCTTCAAGGCTCAGTTTAAATGCTACCAGAACTGGGCCTCAAATCCCATCTCTGATGCTGAGCAGCTAAGTGACCTCGGGCAAGTCTCTTAACCTCCTTGGGCCTCAGTTGCCTTAAGTATAAAGATTAGGGAATTGGATTAGATGGTCTCTGAGGTCCCTTTTCAGTTTAGATCTATGATCCTGTGATTCATTCTATACAAGGCCTTTCCTTACTCTCCCCTAGTTGTTAATGGTCTCTCTTCCTCTCCTTGTACTTTTTCTTTAATTTTATATTTACTTAAGTTCTACAGGGGCAATAACTTTTATTTTTGTCTTTGTACTCCCAGTGCCTAGGAGAATACCTGGTACAAAACAGGCACTTAATAAATGCTGTTGAATCGAATTAAATTGTTGTCACTCTTCCATCTATTCACACAACTTAAAATTGTAAATAGTTACTTGTAAATGAGAATATGTATTAATAATTCTATGTCTATACATATCCTTTGAATATATAAAATATATTATATGTAATATATCAATATATTAATGATATTTATAATTATCCTTATATTCCTTATACATGACATTTCACCTTTTTGTATATGTATTTAACTATATAATTAAATATATGTATATGTGTGCACACACACATATATATGTAAGTATATATCTATATCTATATATATCTTTATCTATATTTATATCTATATCAAATTTATGAATAAAATGTCTGGCCCTGATACCTTTAGATGCACTCTCCTGAATTTCATGTCTTGTTTCCAGTTCATCACATAATGTCTGGGAATGAGCCCGTGTTTTAAAGAAAACCTTGGCAAATGTATTGGGTTGGGCCTGGAGAAGAGAGATTGAGAAAAAAGAACATAAAGAGAACTCAGCACACTAAAATCTAACGTCAACACTAAGGTTCAGTGAAGCTGCTGGCAAGTGCCTGAACTTTGTCATGCCTGGTCCTGTAGCAACTCAGGTGGGGGGGTGGGGAAAAGACACATAAAAGAAACTGAGGAGCCTCTTATAGATGCTGCTTTGAAAAAAAAAAAAGACCTAATTCTTATGTACTATAAATAGACACAATAGGGGCGGCTAGGTGGCGCAGTGAGTAAGAACGTCAGCCTCGGAGTTGGGATGACCCAAGATCGAAACCGGCCTCAGAAAATGGGCACCCACACATAAATAATGACTAGCCATGTAACCTTGAGCAAGTTACTTAACCCCAATTGCTTTAAAAAAAAAAATAGACACAATAAAACCCCTACCTACCCCGTTCTGACACAAGTAGGTGAGGCTGGGGGAAGGTTGCCTTTGTTGTGTTAACTTTAAACTCTAAACCAATGTCACTTGGGGCAAATCAGGCGGAAGGAGCAGTGAAAAAAAGAAGTGAATTTTGTAATTTTCCCTGAGTCCTAGATTCCGCAGCACACACTTTAGTCCCTAAAGATAGCTTAAAGAACTTTAATTACCTAAAGATAATTCTTTCCCTTTTCCAAAGGAAGTAATAACTTGTTACGAAAAAAAAAAAAAAACCTTAGCCCATTTTCTGTATAATCCATAAAGCTTGGGATGATCAGTTCTTGGTATTCTTTGAATATTTTCTGATACTACTTCAGAAGTTAGAACAAATGCCCTCTGTATAAGATGCTGAGGGAGACCAGTCAAGATGTTCCCTAATTTCTGGTTTAGATCTCTCTGTCCTGTCCAGGGACAACCTATTTCTAACAGTTCTCTTGTTTTCTCACCATTTCTCAAGTTCATCCTTTTTGTCGTCGGGAGTGCAAGGCATCACAACTTCTTTTGCTTCTCCTGCTGAAGCTTTGGCCATCACTAAATATACTACAGAGCAGAGCTCCAATCCCACTGATTAAAAAGATCTTCACTCACTGACAAAATTCTTCCTGTGATGAAATCAGAACTCCAGACAGAATAATGGGATTTCTGTTTCCATAGCAATCATTTTCAATAGCAACAGAATTGTAGAGTTCTGAGTTCTAAGGCACCTTACTTAGAGCAAGGATGGGATGGGATTTTATAGTCTAGGATGAAAGAAATAAGACATTTACATGAATTACTCTAATAAAAGTTCAAATGTGATAGTGACCCAAGAGTGTTATGAAAAGATATGAAGAAGGAAGCTACCACTTCTAGCTGGGAAATCAAGGGATGATTTTGTAGAAGATTTAAACAAATCGAGATATGGGAATAATACATTAGAGAATAACAAGTCAAACTTGATTAGAGGAAGGAACATACGTAGCTCCTACTATTGGCCAGGCACTATGCTATGTGTTTTTGTAAATATTATCTCATTTGATTCTCACAGCAACCCTGGGAAGTAGGTGCTGTCATTATCCCCATTTTACAGTTGAGGAAGAGGTTTGGTGATCTGCCCAAGGCCATACAGCTAGTAAATGTCTGGGGCTGGATTCAAACTCAGGTCTTCCTAACTCTACTGTACTAACAGCTGCCTCTGGTATAAATTCTAATTTACAGCATATAGGGTGTGTGAAATAAAGCGGAAAATGTTGGTTGGAACCAGATAGCCTTAAATGCCAGGATAAAGAGTTTGAATTTTATCTTGTCGGGGGGTGTCACTGAAACTTTTATGCTTTAAGAGAATTTCTTTGGTAGCAGGGGATTGGAGAAGGGAGAGTTAGAGGCAAGAAGGGCAATTGAGAGGTTATTTAAACAGTCCAGGTGAGAGCCAATAAAGACTTAAACTATTCTGGTAGCTGTGAAAATGGGAAAAAAGAGACACACTAGAGATAATGCAGGTTTTGAACCAACAGGAATTGGCAACTGGCTGGATATGGGAGATAAGGAAAGGTAATAATCAAAGGTGATTCTAAAATTCCCAATCAAGGTAACTGGAACAGTAGTGCCACCTTCAACAGAAATAGGTAAGTTAGGAAAAGTAGCAAGTTTGGGCAGAATATTCTAGATCTTAGCTTTCTGTAAAATGAAGGGATTGGAGTAGATAATCCTGATAGCATCAAGTTCAGCATGGTGAAGGAATATGGCAGTGAATATTCTGTACAACTGAACATCAGTTTCTTAGCAGGAGCACTGGTTGGCAGAGCAATTTGGGATAGTTTTAGTATAATCTTTTTACAATTTAAAATCATACAATCAAGTTCCTGACTGAAAAAGGTATGTAGGAGAAATGTTATATATTATATAATTATATAATATAATATACACACACACATATATGCACATATTGGTTGATTGGTTGTTGTTCTTTGTTCTTCAAGAGGACCAAAATTACATCACTATGCTAAAGTCAAGTTTCAATGTGTCTGATTATGACTGATCAGACCAATACAAGCTTGGAATGCTCTACCTGGCCGGGCACAAATAGTCTGGGTGAACATTTGGGGTGGATATTTTAAATTTGCACATCCTGCATTTCCTTTGAGCTGTTTCAATTCTACTTTTCTCATTGAACACAGCATCTTCTCTGATGTGTGCATGTCATGCTAAATGGTCCTGTGCCAGTGTCTCTCATGTCACACAATCAATTCCGAGCTCTTGAGAGAGACCTTGAGAGTGTCCTTGGATGGCTTCTTCTGACAACTATGTGAATGCTTGCCCTGTGTGAGTTCTCCATAAAATAGTCTTTCTGGCAAGTGCACATTTTGCATTCAAACAATGTGGTCAGCCCATCAGAGTTGTTCTCTCTGAAGCAGAATTTGAATGCTTGGCAGTTTAGTTCAAGAAAGGACCTCAGTGTTTGGCACCTTATCCTGCCAGGTGATCTTCAGAATCTTCCTAAGACAATTCAGATGGAAGCGATTCAGTTTCCTGGCATGGTACTGGTAGACTGTCCAGGCTCTGTAGACCTTCAGTTTGGTAGTCAGGCTAATACCTCTTCTCTGCCATACTTTCCTTTGGAGCCACCCAAACACTGAGCTAGCTCTGGCAATGTGTGTGTCAACCTCATTATCAAGGTGTACAAACCTGGAAAGTACACTGCCAAAGAAAGTGAATTTATCCACAGCATTCAACACTTCTCCACTTGCTCTCTCTCTTAGTCATTGCTGGCAAGATTCTTACCAGAGTCCTCCTTAATAGGCTGATGCTTCACCTGGAAGATAGTCATCTACCTGAGAGTCAGTGTGGCTTTAGAAAGGGCCAAGGAACAGTCGTGTCTGCTGCCCAACAACTCCAGGAGAAATGTCAGGAGCAGAACAGAGGTCTATATATGACATCTGTAGATCTGACCAAGGCCTTTGATACTCTTAGTCATGAAAGCTTACGGAAAATTATGTCAAAATTTGTTTGCCCAGAGAAGTTCATCAGCACTTTAGGTCAATTTCATGACATCATGCTTGCCCAGGGTTTTGGATAATGGACAATGCTCTCATGCTTTCCCAGTCACCAATGGCTGTGTGCTTGCTCCCATGCTTTTTAGCATGATATTTTCAGTCATGTTGTCCAATGCTTTCAGTTAAGATGAACATGACATTGAGGTCAACTACTGCACTGGTGGTAAATTCTTCAATTTAAAAAGGCTATAAGCCAAGACCAAAATGGAGGGAGTGTTGGTGCATGATTTTCTGTTTGCAGATGATTGTTCCTCAATGCAGCCTCTGAAGCTAAGATTTGACAAAGCATGGATCAGTTCTCCACTACTTGTGCTAATTTTGGCCTAGCAATTAACACCAAGAAAACATAGGTGCTCTATCAGTTACTGTCACACCATCCATATGTGGAACCATTGGTTACACATATATTTTATATTTATGTGTGTGTGTGTGTGTGTGTGTGTATTTCATGGTGTTTGTGATGAAAATCCTCATCCAAAATTTTAATCAAGAACACAGAGATCTCTTAGGATAAGAACAGGAATTTATTCTCCTCCCTGGGAGAAGAGGGCGGTCTTCCTCATGACTGATCATGAAGAAGAGGCACCTTACAAAAGGCAGAACAAGAATTTGTACCCTAACACAGTCAAACCCCTTCCCTCAGCTATCTCTTCTTCCATTGGCTGAGAGGTGGGCTCAAGTCTCGGGAGAAAATTTCCCCCAATGGCAAACAACAGAGGAGCCCAACACTATGGCTAACAAAAAACAAGGATGCTGATTGACAGCAAGGGAAAGGGGGAAGAGTCACAAAGCAATGGGGAGAAGTGAGCTCAGATTGTCCCTGACTCCCACTAGCTGGGAGGAAGTGCCCACAATGGCAGGAAATCAGAAAGCCTCCTGAAAGGGCTTGCTGCTGATTGACAGCAGAAGTGAAGGAGTGAGGGAGGGGAGAGGGAGGGTCTGAGAATTTTTCACTTCCCCCCAGACAATGGGATTTTTAAAATATTAGATTTTATTTTCTGCATAGTATCTCCATTAAAGCCCTTCTCTGATGTTTCACCATGACATGGATGTGACCCTAGGTTATTGAAGACTATGCCAACATAGCACAAACCACGATAGGTCCTACCAAAGCAGAAAGGTTTTAAGTACAGGGACTTACAAGGAACATGCTTATTCAATCTGTCGTCTAAGGACCAGCCTAGATAAGTGGATGAGTGTAGTTACCAGAGGGATAGTCATAAGATAATTATTTGGGGGATGGGGAGAGGGCAATCATAGTAATTCTTTAAGATTATCTTTTTTTTTTTTGCTTTTTGGAGGGGCAATTGGGATTAAGTAACTTGCCCAAGGTATGGCTAGTTTTTGTGTTAGGCTCTGAGGTGGGATTTGAACTCAGGTTCTCCTGACTCCAGGGCCAGTGCTCTATTCACTGACCACTAGCCAGCTCTCTTTAAGATTATCTTTTAAGACATTATGATTCTCTGTGGGGGCAGGGTGGGATTAAATCTGAAATATTTAAGTATGAATTTATAATATGACCCAAAGCTGTGGCTTCCAAATTTGGAAGAGTTCACAAATCCAAGGAAAAGGAACAATAGAAAGACAGTTGCATCTAGAACTGACATAGACTTTTGAAATGGATAGTGACTGAATAGTTATCATAAATATATATTACATAAATACACGGTTTTTACATCTAGCAGATGGGTCCCCTTATTCTGTGCAGTAATCTACCCCAGGTTCTAGAAACTGTGTGGTCAGAATCTCTCCAAAACCATAGGTGATAAGCCCTACCAAGGTGTTTTACTTTTTTACTAGTCAATCAAATGACATATCAATATCATAACAGCATTTTAATTAAGTGGCAATATAGATAAATATTTCCCGCTACCAAGTACATAAAAGTGGCTAAAAGAAATGAAATAAGATATTTTCTGTACATTTACCTGGATGCTGGGATCTTTGGAGAGCTTACCTTCCCCTCCATGGATACCATGGATAGATATGGAAAGGCTGGAAAATTCAAGCCTACTAAGGGAGCCAAAGTAAATTAAAAATGAAGTACTGCTTTTAGAGCAGGAAAAAGATGGAAATTCCTTGTATTTTGTGGACAAAAGCAGAAAGTAGATCTGTACAAAATTCTTGATGAAATCCTGTTCAATGATCAATTGATTTTGGCCCTCTACACAATGCATAATGACGTCCTAGGCAGCACGATAAAGCTGATAGCACTCACAGAGCTGAGTTGTGTCCAGTGATAGCAGCTCACTGCTTTCCTGGGACTGATGGGAATCAAAGTGAAGAGGATTTTCTTACTAGTGCAATCCTCTCGTTATCATTGCAATGGTAGAGTCCACTCCTGACTCCCCACATTTTTTCTGCCGAGCCTCTTTGTAGGAACCCTCTCTTCTCCCTTCCTTTAGGTTTGGTTTATGTTTTTTCCCCCATTAGAGCATGAATTTCTTGAAGGCAGAGACTTTCTGCTTTTGCTTGTATTCCTAGTGCTTTGCATATAGTTAAATTCTTAATAAATGCTCATACATTTGACTTGCCTTGTTGACTATTAAAATGGTTCAGTGAGTAGGAACAAAGCAGCCAATTCCCACTTATGTATTTCGGGAAAGATTAAAACAAGAGAGTGTCAGACTGAATAACGAATAATAATGAGAGAAAACACAGTTAAGAACTTTTATCTAGCCTTTGATGGCAAACCCAGGATCCTACAAGCTCTAAGGAGGAACATGGAGTGAAGCAAATGTGTGTGGGAGGTCTCCGGGTTCTAAAAGCCTCAGAATCTTCAGGGCAGGAGAATATCAAGGGCAATCAACCATGCCCCAGATTCAGGAACTGAAATATCAGCGTGTTCTACCGAGGAGATCTCTCGGCAATTAAGCATCCTAGGAAATCTGGATCCAAGTATGAGAATAACCGCCACAAAGTGGCAAAGATCCTACCAGAAGGCAGATTATAGTCTGTACACTGTAGGAGCTCTGTAAGTTTACAATAAGCTCATATGAATCATCCTTGATGGCCTTGAAAAACACAGCATTCTGTACCTAAAGGAGAGACAAGATAAGCTTGGGAGCCGACAGCATTTTGTGTTTATCACCTACCATGAGAAGGGAGGGCCAGTGGCAGGATCTGTAATAATACAAATCTGGGGCCCATCCATCTGATTCAAGTGTTCAAGAGCAGCAGGAGCCAAGCTCCGATGAAAATAACCAATTCAGGAAGTAAAGTTAGAAACTTGCATAATCAAAAGACATGTTAATCCAGGGACATCAAAGACACAAGCCTAAAGGAAGTTACTCCACAATAACTACTATTTGAACCTTAGGTAAAGGTATGACTTGGTCACAATTAGATTGTCACTAAGATTTTCTAGAAGAGTAAGTTTAAAAATACATTTTAAATGAAACAAGAGCTCTAGAAGAAATAGAATAAACAGTATACTATCGGAGGTACAAAATCTTTTGGAGACCAGGTAATGGATTCCTGAAAATCAGAATGGACCAAGAACTCAATGACGCTATGAAACAAAAAATATATAAAAATAAAATTAAAAACAATATTATTTTATATTTTATTATACATTACATATATTATTTTATATTATCTATCCAAAAATTTGACCTGGAAAAATGGTCAAGGAAATATAAACAAAGAACCATCCTTCCATCTAAAAACCACAATAAAAAAAAATGGATACCATATTTTAAAAAATCATTAATGAAAGTTAATATATATAAACTATAAGCTAGTTTTTAAAAACCATTAGCTAACTTGAATTTTTAAAAAGAAACTAAGTCAGTATCAAAAATGAAAAAGGTGAATTAACAACCAATGAAGAAGAAATAAAATGAATTATGATAAACTAGTTTACCAAATTATTTGCTAATAAAAATGACAGTTTAGTGAAATGGATAAATATTTACAAAAATATACAGCTAGTTCCATTTAGTATAAATAATGAATCCTGTGTAATGGCTGAGTTATTATAATTTGCCCCATTTGAAATTATAATTATACATAAAATATATTAATTGGTTTAAGTTCAATGGAGATATACAAGGAAAACTTTTAAAATGATTTTATCTGTTTATTAATGTAATATAAGAGTAAAGGATAAGAAAATATAATTCTGATTCATTTATTATGCTATGGAGTAAGAAGGCAAAATTAAACAGTAAATAATATTGAATATTATACCTAAAGACAAGCCTACTCTTATGATGAAAATGTCATGATTATCATTTATTATAGCAGTATAGACTGAATCATCATGCCCTTCTATAAGTCTTCCTACATATGTTAATAGGCACAGAGAGCTTTGTCCACATCTTGGTGAACTTGCAGGTCACATTTTTATACAATGAACCAAGTGTAGTTGGATGACTAAGGGCATTATCTAAAATCAGTACACTTCATCTCCTGACTGGGCATTCTCACTGACTGTCCCTTATGCATAGTATACTCTACTTTTTTTTTTTTGCCTTTTGGAGGGCAACTGGGGTTAAGTGACTTGCCCAAAGTCACAAGGCAAGTAAGTGTATACGATCTACTTCTTTATGTCTTTCTCCTGGTCTCCCTGTCTTCCTTCAAGTCCCAGTTAAAATGCTCCCAGAAGGTGGAAGCCTTTCCCACTGCCTCTTAATTTTAGTGCCCTCTTTCTCTAAATAATTTCTAATTCATACTGTATATAGCTTGTTTGTACATAGCTGTTTGCAGGTTTTCTTCCCTATAAAAGTTTGTGCCCCACAAAGGCAGGGACTATATTTTGTCTTTCTTTATATCTCTAGCATTTAGCACAGTGCCTGCCACATAGTAGGCAATGTTTACTGACTGACTGAAAGACTGTCTTTTTTTTCCTTTTTAAATAGTATTTTCGGGGCGGCTAGGTGGCCCAGTGAGTAGAGTGCCGGCTTCGGAGTTGGGATGACCCGAGATCGAATTCGGCCTCAGAAAATGAGCACCCACACACAAATAATGACTAGCTGTGTAACCTTGAGCAAGTTACTTTAACCCCAATTGCTTAAAAAAAAATAGTATTTTCCCCCTAATTATATGTAAAGGCGATTTTTAATATTTATTTAAAAAAATCTGAGTTCCAAATTTTCTCCCTCCCTCCCTCAGACAATATGCAATTTGATATCAGTTATAAATGTGCAATCATGTAAAACATGTTTCCATATTTGACTGAATGACTTTTAATTTGCTACTATTGTCCTTGAAACATTTTTTCAACAACTGGGCTAAAATAACTTGAAAACCAGTTTTTGAAAATAGCTGTAGTCATCGATGATTTTTTATTTGAAAATCAAAGAATTGAAAATGACTGATAATTGAATCTTCTCCTAGCTTGAGAATTTTTTTCTTTTTTATTTAAACAAATGCTTTATTAACTTCTGTTTTACATCATTCATTTCTGCCAGATTTTGAGTTACAATCATTTCCCCCTCCCCTGTTTTTCCCCTACCCACCCTCCCAGAACAGCAGTCCCGCAAGATAGCGCTTCCTCCAATCTACTCTCTCCCCTATCCTCTCCCACACCCCCTTCGACCTCTCCATTAGAGGAAGGTGAATCTTTGTGTCCCAATGCCTGCACATCTTATCTCCCAATTACAAGCAAAAGAGTATTAACAATAGTATTTATATGTATTTGAAACATTTAACCTTAAGACCTTGGATTTCAGATCCATTTCCTTCCTCCCTTGTCACCCATTCCTTCTGGGAAGATAAGTAAGTCAGTATATGTTGTACATGTCTAGCTATGCAAAACATTATCATAGTAGATATATTGTACAAGGCTGCTTATAATTCCCTTCCACTCATCCCACCCCCAACCTGGTCCATTCCCCACTTGATCCTGTCCCTCTTCCATAGTGGGTACCTCTAACCTCCCCTCCCCACAAGGATGCCCTCCCATCCATCATCCTTCCTCTCCTCCCCCTTACCCCAATTTTGCTGTAGGTTGAGATGTCCCACCTAGTATGTATGTCATTCTCTCCCTGAACCAAATTCAGTGAGAATGTGGTTTCGACTTTTTGCCTTCCTGTTTTTCCCCTCCCCTGCAACTACTTCCCCCTGCTTCCTCTACATGAAATAGTTTACCCCACCCTGTCTCTCCCCATCTCTTCCTGCCACTTTCCTCTCTCACCTCACAACTTCACCCCTTGAGTATCCTCCCTTCCCAACAAATTCAACTTATGCCCTCTATCCATATATAACTGTAAACATAGGTACACACATTCACATATGTATTCATATGACCACATACCCTTCTTCCATTATTTTCATAGTGAGAAAGATTTCATCAGTCACAGTTATTGTTTTTCCATATAGGAATGTAAATAGCTTAACTTTGATAAGTTCCTTTTGATTTATTTTCCCTGATTACCTTCTCAGGCATGTCCTGCTTCTTGTGTCTGGATGTCAAATTTTCTATTCAATTCTGGTTTTTTCCTCAAGAGTGCTTGAAAGTCCTCTATCCCACTGAATGACCATATTTTCCCCTGAAACAAAATACTCAGTTTTGCTGGGTAGGTGACCCTTGGGTTCATTCCCAGCTCTTTTGCCCTCTGGAATATCATATTCCATGCCCTTCAGAACCTCAGTGTAGAAGCTGCCAGGTCCTGGGCTATTCTGATTGTGTTTCCACAATATTAAAATTGTCTCTTCCTGGCTGCTTGTAGTATTTTCTCCCTGATCTGGGGATTCTGGAACCTGGCTATAACATTCATGGGAGTTTTCTTTTTGGGATCTTTTTCAGGAGGTGATTGGTGGATTCTTTCAACCTCTATTTTGCCCTCTGGATCTAAAACATCAGGGCAATTTTCCTTGAGAATTTCTTGAAGGGTGATTTCTAGGTTCTTTCTTTGATCATGGCTTTCAGGTGGTCCAATAATTTTTAACTTGTCTCTCCTGGATCTATTTTCCAGGTCAGTGGTTTTTCCCATGCGATATTTCACATTGCCTTCTAATCTTTCATTTGTTTGGATCTGCTTAACAGCATCTTGATTTCTCATAAAGTCATTAGCTTCCATTTGCTCCAGTCTAACTCTGAAGGAATAAATCTCCTCAGTGAGCTTTTGAGATTGTTTTACCATCTGGCAAATTCGACTTTTTAAGGCACTCTTCTCCTCATTGCCCTTTTGGGCCTCCTTTGCCATTTGAGTTAGTCTATTTTTTTTTTTAAAGCAATTGGGGTTAAGTAACTTGCTCAAGGTTACATGGCTAGTCATTATTTATGTGTGGGTGCTCATTTTCTGAGGCCGAATTTGATCTCGGGTCATCCCAACTCGAGGCCGCGCTCTTACTCACTGCACCACCTAGCCGCCCCTTTAGGGCAATTGGGGTTAAGTAACTTGCCCAAGGTTACACAGCTAGGTTTTTGTTTGTGTGGATTAAGTGTTGGAGGCCGGCTCCGAACTCAGGTCCTTCTGACTCCAGGGCCCGCGCTCTACTCACTGAGCCACCTAGCCGCCCCTTAGTCTATTTTTTAAGGTGTTGTTTTCCTCAGTCAGGCTGTTGACCTTCATTTCATACTTTACCTGCATCCTCATTTCTCTTTCCAATTTTTCCTCCACTTCTCTTATTTGATTTTTAAAGTCCTTCTTAAGGTCCTCTATGGCCTGCAACCTGCTCATGTTTTCCCCTGCGGATTTTGGAGCAGGACTTCTGACCTCACAGTCCTCTTCCCGCTCCATGCTACGACCCTCCTTGCCCCCAAAGTAGGAGTCTAGGGTTGCATTTTTCTGTTTAATTTGTTTCCTTTGCCTTGGCATGTTGCCACTTAATTACTTGACTTTTGGGCTTGTTGCCACAGTATGTCTTTGCTGCCAGATAGGGGAATTTTCATCCTGAACATGTGGGAGGGCAACTTCCATTTCTGGCAAGCTGTAAACCCACCCACAACTTCCACCCCAGATCACAATCCAGATTCAGGGAGGTTAAAGCAAGAGCAATTACCCCCCAAGACTGATTGCTGGATCTCCCTACAGTTCGCAGGCCGGGAGCTGGAGCTGCCTCTGAAAACTACAAAATGGCGTGTCTCCTCAGTGGCTTCTAGCCCCCAGGGGAAGAAGCTGACACGTTCCCCAAATACTGGTCCCAAAGTCCATAAGGCACTAACCTCTCACTTTGTTGTAGGCATGTCTATGTTGATAATTCTGGAATTGCCACAGCTGGTGGTGTTCTGGGGTCCCTCCAGCAGGTTGCTGGCCCTGCTGCCCTGGGGCTAAGACTGCCTAGCTTGAGAATTTTAAGTGATTGATAGTTGTATCTCTCCTGGCTTGAGGATTTTGAGATTGACAAACAAATTTTGGTTTTAATTTAAAAACTTCTTCTGCATTACCTTCCCAATAAAATTGTTGCATAGTCTGTAGATGCTTTAAATCTAGATTGAGTGTTTTCTTTCTTAGACCTCTAAATTCTGTAAGTCATCTTTTTCCAGAATAAGTCTGTTTCATTGACATTAAAATGTGTTAGTCGGCCTCCACATTCTTTGTTTATTTTCTTCAAAACTTCTCATCTGTCTTGGCTATTGCTCCAATAATTTTAACATTATGCAACTAAACTCAATTTTTAAAAACATATTTGCATATATACATGATATATACATACAAAGTAATTATTTAATTTCTTTTTCTTTCACTATCTTACATACACTTAAAGCTTTTGTCTAATTGACTCTTTTGCTAAGAGGAATGTACCTTTGATTTCAGTCTTCATTCATATAGATAAAATACACTCCATTTCTATCACTGTAACATTTCTGTGCCTTGTGGTTGATTGCAAATCACATGGAAGTGATGCAACTTGCCTTTTTCTTTTATTTAACCTGAGTGTTTTAGAATATTCCATATCATAGATTCAGGATTCTGACATCTATTTTAGTTTCCATGGCCACATTCAGGTCAATTACATCACATTTTTATTCTAATGGAATAGCAATAATCTTTTTATTTATTTGTTTTTAAATTTTATTTATTTTTAATAATCTTCTTTTTTGAGTTGGTAGTATTTCACACTTAGTAGCTGTGTGACCCTGGGCAAGTCACACACCTCTGTTTGCCTCAGGTCCCTCATCTATAAAATGGGGATAATAATAGCACCTTGCTCCCGGGGTTGTTGTGAGGATCAAATGAGATAATATTTGTAAAGCACTTAGCGTAGTACCTGGAATATAGTAGGCACCATATAAATGTTAGTTATTATTGTTAGTAATATTATTTTTTTTTATCTGAAGTATTCTTCCTTTTGTTCATTTTGTTGATTCCTTTTCTTTAAATTAACACAACTGTTTGTTGGTGTACATCAGCATATCACATCTATCTGCAATGAATGATAGGTAAGTGCAGAATGAAACCCTTGACTAGGTTTCACAGGTTGCATTAAATGAATTTTGGCATGCCTTAATGAGAGCTGGTGTCATTTAATAATTTAAACTCAATTGATGGACTCTGGGGTAGCCTGAGGAAAGTTACCCCTCTTGGCACCAGCTCACATGTACTTTGTACAAAGTAATAATAACTACCAGAGAGCAGGTATCTAGGCCAGAATAACAATACTTCACATCTCAGATTCAGAATTATATTATCTTCAGGAGTCACAAAAGAACATAGTAGTTTTTTGGGTTTTTTTTTTTTTTTTGCTTTTTTTGGAGGGCAATTGGGGTTAAGTGACTTGCCCAAGGTCACATGGCTAGGTTTTTGTTTGTGTGTGCGTTAAGTGTCTGAGGCCAGAACTGAACTCAGGTCCAAAAGAACATAGTAGTACAATTATAGGTTTTACTGGGTGTAGTTTTGCTATTTTTTAAAATTAAAAAAAAATTTTTTTGCTTTTTGGGGGGAATTGGGGTTAAGTGGAAGGATTTACTATTTCCATAATTGGGGTGAATGAGAAGAAAAGGTTAAAAAATATGAAGGGTTCACTCATCTGAAATGGACAAAAGGAAGATTCAATGCACATACAGTTTGGTGTAAAAACATACTAAACTCAACACAGAAATGAATGAGTACAGTGGGGTTTAAAAGGAAACCTTCTGATAAAGGTGAGGGACTCAGAGTGAGGATGGAGACATTTATTCTTCTGACATGGCCAATGAAGGAATTTGTTTTGCTTCTCTGTACATGTTTATATCAGAGTTTTTGTTTGTCTTGCTTTCTCAATGGGGCAGGGGAGGGAGGAAAGAAAAAGGTGGAAGGAAAAGAAGGTTTTCATAAAAATAATTAAATAATTAATGATAATAATAAAATAATAAAAAATAAAATGAGGGACTTATGGGGGTAGAACCAAGATGGCACAGTAGTTGAGCTTTCCTAATATTCCCCTCCAAACAACTTTAAAATAATGCTCCAAATCAAATTCTGGAGTGGCAGAGCCAACATGAGGTCAGAGTGAGACATTCTTCCAGCCTGACAACATGTGAGGTTGAAGACAGATTAGGGACATGGAGGAAGAGGAGGTTGCCCACATGGATGAAACACCAGTGGTAGGATGTAATGGAAATGCAAATTTAAAGATCTTCCCTGCCCCTAGGCCCTTTGGTGGGCTTAAGAGACTCTGAGAACCTTCCTTGATTTGAAAATATACTATGCCCCCTAATAGGCTGAATGTGGTCACATGGAGCCTGTGGCAGGAGGCTTGGTTTTCAGGAATGACCACACCTAGATGCTGTGTGACTGGTCAAGAGGGTTGTTACATTCTCTAAACCTGGAGAAGGCTATATAATACCTGATGTGAGGCTTTGCTTTGGGGGCTCACTTTGAGAAGTGTTGTGTGATTTGACCAGATGAGACTCTGGGCAGCCATTGAGAGCCAGAATGTTGATGCTTCCCTCTCTGGTAACTGCACTTTGGTATTGATGTAATGGTTGGACAGTTTGGAAGCCTGTCTGCTTGATCTGTTTGTTTCTCTGTCTTGTAAGTTCTGTGTGTATACTTTGAAGTTCGGGGTGACTTTTCCCCCTTGAACTAGGTAAATGATATATGTTTGATTGATTAAAGTAAGCTTGTTAGCCCATTTTGAGTTGCTTTCCTTTAGAAAAGCAGATCTAAGAACCTGTGTTGGCAGCCACTCTGGGGATGTTGGGGTGCTTGCTGCTACATGGGACTAGGTGGTGCTGACAGAAGCAGCAAAATCTTTGGGAGCTGGAGATAATAAGGAGACATGGCAATTGGTCAGGAAGAGATTACAGGGTATCCCTTGGCTAGAAATGGATGAAGGAACAGACACTGTTTGGCAACTCCATTGCTTCTACCCACTTGTGAATCATAGTTCAAGGGTGGAGAGGAGTACTTTCAGTCAAGAGGGAGTGGAAGCTCTGAGGGATAGTAGCACTTAAAGTTTTTGCTCTAGTAGCTATGTGGGAGCTCAGCTGTCTACTTCCCCATTCAAACAACTGATTTGACCAAAAGTCTCCTCTGCGGCTGTTTATGTGATTTCTATGCACTGGTACAAAGTAAGTCTTTGTAAAGGAGTCATATGTAGGTGAGAAATATGTATAGCCCTTTCTTTTCCTGTTCACTAATTACCAAAGATGTAACTTTTCTAAAATTCTGTTCAAGTCTTTAGCTTCTTTCTGGTTTATATTTTCCTTATATTTGTATAGCTCTAACAGGGGCACCTTGAAGCCCAAAGCAATTACAGTTTTTCATTCTGTTTTCCCTTTAACTACAAACTTTTCCTTTAAGTACTTAGATGTAACAATATTCAATGTGTATATAATAATTATATTATTTCGTTGTCTATGGTGCCTTAAGCAGAATGTAGTTTTTCATTTTATCCCTTTTGACCATGTTCATTTTACTATTATCTGAGATATTTGCTTTTTTTAAGTTGCTGGAGGCAAAACAGAAAGGACTATACATATTTCTCATCTACACATGACTCCTTTACAAAAACTGACCTTGTTCCAGGGCATGGAAACCACATAAACCGCTGCAAGTCAGTTGCCTGAATGGGAATTAAACAGCTAAGTTCCCACATAACTACTTTAGGAAAAACTTGACATTTTCACCAGACAAAATAATTTTTAAAAATCCAGAGACTATGACATCTTCCAATTCTACACAAGTGGTTAATCAGAAGCCTGAGTTCAGTATGAAAGTGGACTGTCAGCAAAATTGGCTCCAGCAGCCTTGCACCATGACTGGTGATAGGTTAAAGTCACATAGAGCCTCATGAACTTGGACAGACTTCCAGAGAGAGTGAAGGACAGAAGGCCTTGTCATGCTGTGGTCCATGGTGTCACAAAGAGTCTGACACAGCTGAATGACTAAACAAGAACATGGGGCTAGATCTTGAAGTATTGAGTTCTTTGAGAGCAGATACTGTTACCTTCCTTTAGTGCCTGGCACACAATAGCTGTTTAATGAATATTTAGTTACTAACAGTTCTTGTTTTTGTTAAGTTCAGCCATGATGACTCTTTGTGACCCCATGCTTTGAGGTTTTCTTGGCAAAAATATTGGCCTGGTATGTCATTTCCTTCTGTAGTGGATGAAGGCAGAGGTTAAGTGACTTACTCAGAGTCACAGAGCTAGGTACTTTGCAAGTTGAGAGGTCTCCTGAAGTCAGAAAAAGAAGTGTCCCAATTGTCTGTAAACATCAAGGGAACATGGAAACAATAACTGACTGGGCCGCTTTTCAGATCAGATATAGGAATTTCTTGAGGTGTGTAATTGTGAGAAATGTTGCATCAATTTTTGGATCTGACTGGATTTCTAGTCAGCATAACCTAGGTCCTTAAAGGTCTCTAAATAGCAGGTAAAGGTGATCCAGCTTCCCAGTCACACAGGGAGAGGTTCAAACAATGCAATAAGGTTGAACCATGCTTTTGTAATCAAAATGTTCTCAGTTGTTGGAACCTCACAGTGCCAGTGAGGTAAGAATTCCTGAAACCTAACCTGGCTTACCCCAGGCCTTGTTTTAGTGGAACCTACCTGGAGGTGTTTTGTCTTCACGAGGCAGAACCTCTATCCCTGGAAGTCAGTTCTTTCCTGAGGTACTCTCACATTGTCTTGAGAGGACAACTGCTTTACCCCTTGTAGCAGCAAGCACCCCAATATCCCCAGGGTGACTGCCAACACAGGTTCTTAGATCTGCTTTTCAAAAGGAAAGCAACTCAAATTGGGTTAACAAGCTTACTTTAATCAAACAAACATACATTACCTAGTTCAGGGGAAAAAGGTCAGCACCCCAAACTTCAGAGTTACAGAACTTACAGATCAAATAGACAGGCTTCCAAACTGTCCAACCATTATATCAATACCAAATCACAGTTACCAGAGAGGGAAGCATCAACATCTGGGTTTTCAAAGCCGGGGAGCTCTCAACAACGGCTTCCCAGAGTCTCATCTGGTCATATCACACAACACTTCTCAAAGTGAGCCCCAAAGCAAAGCCCCTCATCAGAGTTTATATAGCCTTCTCCTGGCTCAAAGAATGTAACCACCCTTTTGATCCACTGCCCAATCACACAGCATCAAGGTGTAGTCATTCCTGAAAACCAAGCCTCCCACCACAGGCTCCATGTGACCACATTCAGCCTATTAGGAGGCAGAGCATATTTTCAAATCAAGGAAGGTTTTCAGAGTCTCTTAAAGCCAATCAAAGTCTCTTAAGCCAATCAAAGGGCCTAGGGGCAGGGAAGATCTTTTAAATCTGCATTTCCATTACACCCCTCTACTTATTTCTGCCACTCCATGTCCACTTTGTGGCAATGTTTTGTCTTTTTAGTAGGGAAAATATGGAGACACTAGAATTTTCTGACCTACTCCACCATCCTCCTGGAATATTCATTTGTTAATAATTAGGCTGGATTAGTTTTCTCTGTAAGGTAACAGATACAAGACTTTAAAGGAATTTAGTCTGAGATATGGTATCCCCCTCTACTATTAGTAAAAATGGGACAAACTTTCAAGAACACGTTCCAAAAATAACTGCAAGACTGTAGTTTGACCAGCATTCTCATCACCCATACCACCCTTAGCTAGCAGGAAGATGATAAAACATTAATTCTTAAATATTCTACAACTTGTACTTACATAGCCTATTACTTCCCCTATCACTCACACACACGGGGAACATTTTGATCACAAAAGCATGGTTTAACCCATATGAAACTTACAGTAACCCCATAGTAAACAGGTCTCTAAGATATGATTGTGCTATGGTCAGGTGATTAGTGAAACGTATTAAATCTGTTCACCAATCAGTACTGGGAGTTCTCTCTGTGACACTTAGTAACCCATCACAACTTCCAGAGGAGTGGGCCCATCAGTAAGAAAAATACCTTTCAATTCACTGAAGGGATTTATCACTAGTCTGGACATCAAAATTGCTATTCACCATCAAAACCGCTGAAATGGACTCATTTCACACTGCAAAAGATACCTCTAATAGGAATATGTTCCCAAAGATGTCAAAGAAAGAGAAAAATATGCAGAAAGTACATATTCAACGTTGTTTTAGTGAACTAGAAACTGAGGTCAATCATATGGGGAATGGGTAAATAAAATGTGATGGAATATTTTTGTAAGACTAAGGGAATGACAAAAGGGACTAATATGGAAAACCTGAGATTTGTATAATCTAATACAGACTGAAATAAGCCAAACCAGAGCAAAAATTTATACAATATTGTAAAGGGAAATAAACTGGACTCTTTAATACACCAGTCATGACTCTAGAAGACTGAAAAGGTATTTTATGTTTCCCCTCTTGACAGACAGGTGATGGGCTAGAAGCGCAGAATAAAACATTTTCCGATGGTCAATATGTAGATTTCTGTTGTTTAGTTATATTGATTTGTTGTTACAAATCAGAGTGGGGGGTGGGGATCTAGGGTTTTACCAGGTGACATGGGTAATGATAGTGTTATCAACCAAAAAGAAAAGTCTCTTCATATGAAGAGACGTTTATGTTTCCGGATGACAGCTGAATTAATAAAAACTAAAAAAAAAAAAATGTACAAAGCCATTTCCAGTTCAGAAAGAATTATCAGGAATCAAATTTTATTTTTGTAGACTTTACAAATCAAAAGCAATCTGAGAATCTCTCCTTTTCCCACTTAGCTCCAACTTTAAAACACTAAAGTATTTCAAGAAATTCTTTGTAAAATAAAGAGTTGTATATCATTTTCTCGTGCATTTTTGTGGTTTTTATACTCTTAATAGTGACTTTCAAATAAAAATCACAATTTTAGTTAACTTTGTTCTCTTCACTGTTTCAAGGGCTTATTTTGAACCTTCATAAAAAAATGGTATCTGATGCTTTGTTAAAGTTGATTAGCCTAAGTTGAAATTCAGATTTTAAAGTTTTCTGATGGTATGGATCCACCTTATTATTTGACCCTGTTTACTGGAATAAAGGGAGTAATGAAATAACATGGTAAACCAAAACTTTACTGAAAAGTTGATATTACTTTTTACCCAATCAGGTTGGTTTTATTTACCATAATTAGAATAAATGTTAAAATTCAAGAGTTTCTAGCTTCTTATTTTTTAAAGCAATTGGGGTTAAGTAACTTGCTCAAGGTTACTCGGCTAGTTATTTATGTGTGGGTGCTAAGTACTGAGGCCGAACCAATCCCAGATTGTCATCCTGACTCCAGCCGGGCCTCTTACTCACTTTATCACCCAGCCTCACCGGTGTTTCTAGTTTCTTTAAGTTGCTAAGGGATCTCAGGAAATCAAAACAACTAAAATTAAATACAATTGGAATGTTTAAAGAAGTACTAAAAATAGCTTATTGAGTTTTTAAAAGAAAATTCAAAAAAGATACTCTGTTGTCAGTTATGCTTAACTTATCAATATTTTTGTCTATAGTTTATCACATGCAATAGACTGATACAAGAAATATGACTTCAACACACTTAAAATTTTTATTTAGCCAGACGAGACGGGTTTCTTAAACACAACAGATGGCATTTCTATTAGGTTCATCTTCCACATACAGTGTTCTTCAAAACTGAAACAAATGCTTTTTATCAGGTAACATGTGCAAAGGCAAACAAATGAAGTAGTCAAAGTGTAATAAAAAGGTTAATTTCAATGTTTTTTAGAAAAATTTATTCCCCTAGATATTTTCAAGATGTTATTAAAAGACCTCCAAATCAAGAGAATGATCAATCTCAAAGGTTTCTTCTGCATCTAACTTTCTTTCTCCATGCCCTTCCTGGGAATCCTCCAGGGAAGCCAGTGCCTCATTCGTATCACTTGCAAAAGTTTCTCGAGATGCATCATCATATTCTTGAAGATTAAGACCTTTAATAGCCTGCTTCATCTTTTTCCCCAAGACTTGTATTCTCCTTTTCTTAGCAGCTTTTTTATTTTCATATTCCTTCTGGTTTTCAACATGGAAAATTTCCTTTAAAAAAGACACATGAACTTTATTAAAATATATTATTTCTCTGGTAGCAATAGATTTCTAACTAGAAAAACAAAAGGGGAAGTGTCATCTATTAAAATTTTAAAGATTAACTAATTAATTAACTTAACTAATTAAGGAGGAAAAAGGCCTCTCAAACATTATCACTCAACAAAAAGCAAAGTCTAAGGGCAACCTATAGGTTTGATTATTTAGAAAGTCCAAAATATAAGTCATACAATACTGCCATTCTGAGACTTCTTTTCAATTATACTTTGAAAGAAATTTGTGGCAATGATCAGATATACTTATTATGGGGAAATATTTCATTGCTGTGAAAAATTATGAGAATATACCTGTATAAATAAGGAAATGAGCCAAATGATTTCATCAAGAACATATTTGTTCCATTGAGACAATTCATTGTAAAAACAAAATCATTGCCTAAAGTAATTAAAAAAACAGAATGAACTGAAGGTGGTAATAAATGCTAAAAGTAGCAAGAAACAAAAAACAAAAACATCCATTAAAAACTTTTTAGCCATGTTAGAAGTAACGGCAAGATGAATGAAGCCAGGACAACTGAAAGCATCATTACTCTTATTCTGTTTCCCCTTTCCCTCTCCTCCCCTTTTCAAAGAGACTATTTTTGGAACTGGAAAGATTAGCCAGAAGATGAAATCCATAGTAAATGAGGAAGACAGAAAGAGAGCACCTATTGAGCTGCCCTCAATTAGTTCTAGTCACTAGGCCCAGAACTATCCTACAGTACTGAAAGGACTGGATGAGTGAGAGTCACTGTGAGTGATCAACTGAAAAGACATGAAGAATGGAAGACACATTGTAAGATTCTGAGATGTGCAAAAACATGGAAGATGATGGAGTCTTCAAATTGGTGTGAATATGACTTAGATTCCCAACAAATTTTTTAAAATGTATTATATTCTAGGTATAGTATGAACATTTAAAAAGAGAATAAGCATATAATCACTAAGAGCTAAATGGTTTCATCAAGAACGACCTATGCCACACTTACCTATTTTCCTTTTTTGACAGGATTACTGGACAGGTAGATCAGGGAAGATGCTTAGACTTAACATACCTAGATTTCATCAAAGTATTTAACAAAGTCTCTCATGATATCCTTGTGGACAAGATGGAGACATCTACTTAAGGTAATAAAATATTTTAGTGCATTTAGAACCAGGTGAATGATCAGATCCAAAGAGTAATCATTAAAAATATAAACTTGGAGTCAGGTTTTTAATGAAATATCCGAGACCATCCTTTTAAACACTTTTGTTAATGACTTGGATGGAGGCATAGACAGCATACTCATCAAATCTGGAAATGATATGAAGGTGAAAAGAACACGACAGGACAACAAATTAAGGATTTGTAAAGATCTCACACTAAAATTACAGGCCAAATTTAAAAGCTAAAACTTAAAAGGAGTGAAGTTCTATGTATGGGTTTTAAAAAAGGACAACGATGGCTGTGTGTCTTTGAGTAAGTCACCTAACATCTCAGTGCCCCAGTCAACTTCTTGAGATTGTAAAATTGCAGAACAGCTGCATTAGGAGTTTGCTCCTCCAGAGCTCCCTGCATCAATGCTGTCCAAAAAAAAAAAGACTTTGGGGGAGGCACAACCAGACAACAGTTTGTATAACAGATCAGGGGATTCAGTGGACTTCACATTCAAACGTGACATAACAATTAAACAAAGCTAATTTTCCATTAAGGAAGACACAGTTTTTTTTTACAATGAAGGAAGTAATAGTTCCACTGTATCCTACCTAGCCTGGTCAGACTATATCAGGAGTGGTATCTATAGTTCTAGATATTACATTTTAGGAAGAACATTAAGTATTCAGAGGAAAATGATAAGGATGGTGTGGGACAATGTTACGTAAAGACTGGTTTAGTTCTAAGAACTGGGGATGTTTAGTCTAGAAAAGATTAGGATGCAAGGAGATAAATTTTGGGTCATGCAAAGAAAAACTTCCACCTAGAGCTATCTGAAATGGGACTCCCTAAGGAACTAGTAGGCTCAGCAAAGGTCTTTCAAGCAAAGCCAACTATCAGGGAGATTATTGTTCAGCCAAAGAAAGGTTGAATTAGATGACCTCTGAGGTCTTTTCAATTTTTTTTACTTTATCAAATGCTTTATTAACTTCTAGTTTACATCATTCATTTCCGCAAGATTTTGAGTTACAAAATTTCTCCCTGCTTTTTCCCCTATCCACCACACCAAAACAGCGATCCCACTGGATATCCCCTCCTCCAATCTGCTCTCTCCCATATCTTCCCTCATATCATACTCCTCTGACTTTCCAGCAGTATCTCTATGCCCCAGTGCCTATATATCTTATTTCCCAGTTACCTGTAAAATAATATTAATAATAATATATATTTTAAACATTTGATTTTAAAACTTTGAATTCCAGATTCATTTCCTTTCTTCTTTGTCACCCACCCTTACTGGGAAGATAAGCAATTCAGTATACGTTGTACATGTGTAGCTATGTAAAACATTACCACAGTAGATATATTGTAAAAGACTGACTATATTTCCCTCCCTTCTATCCCACCTCCCACTTATTCTATTCTTTACTTTGATCCTGTCTCTTTTCAAAAGGGGGTGCTTCCAACTTCCCTCCCCCTAGCCTGACTTCACTTCCATCATCCTCCTCTCATCCCCTTCCCCCCTACTCTCCTATAGGGTGAGATTTTCTATTTAGTGTGTATGTCATTCCCTCCCTAAGCCAAATTCAATGAGAATAAGGTTGACTCATTCCCTTTTGCCTTCCTGTTCTTCCCCTCCATTGTACCCATTTTCCCTTTCCTCTTCTATATGATAGTTTACCCCATTCTGTCTCTCTCCATCTCCTCTCATTATATTCCTCTCACCTCTTAATTTCACCTTTTAAGTATCAGCCTTTCCTATTAAATTGGTCCTGTGCCCTCTATCTATGTATGACAAGGGAAGTCTTCAAGTCTGAGACTATTTATTTTTTCCCAGACATTCATGAAGAGCTGAGATAACACTTTACCACAAACTGTATAATACCTTGAAAAAAAACAGCCAACAGCTTAGACTGGGCAGTTGAATTTTTTATGATATTCTGTTTTTCTAAATCATCTTTGACATATCTTTTAATGTGTTATCATGGTGGCATAGCTCTTATGTTGAGTATCTTATAGGTGTGCTCTATCAGAAGGATTGGTAAAATATAGGGGATTGATGCTACTGAGAGGGAGCCATTTTGCTGGCTTATTCATGATCAGCCCAGTTGTAAAACCTTAAAGATGAATAGAAGGAAAGCAAAATACAGAATATCTATGAGTGGCCACACCACAAAACCTGAATTGGATTTTCCAAAGAGTTCTTTCTTTCACTTTAACATCAGATAACCCCTAAGAACACTGGGAAAAAGCCAGCTGTCACACAGTGTCTCCATTAACTAAGGAAAGCCTGGAGAGATGCAGTGGAAGACTTTCAATCTGGACTTGGAGCCTCTGCTAATATCTGCCACTGACATCTCTCTAGGGTGGTCAGGTTATGATCGTGCTTTACATATAAAGATGAGCGACTCACAAAGCAAACACCACTTTTGAAAATTTTTATTTTGTAATATGTGTGTCCAGTCGGATTGAAACTTGAAAGAATGTCTCATTTCAAAATAGTTCTTTCCGATAGGCCCTACAGACCTTTTTGCCTTATGATATCTAAAATGTTTGTGATTTCCAATACATCCCCACAGAATCTTTGTGACCATAATGGGAACAAATCCTAACATGGAGCTATCACATTAACAAATTCATGGAGATTCATGTAAGATATTTATTTGAAAATATAATTCCTATGGGTTTAATCTTATTTTTATCAAGATTATATATGACAGCTGTACACATATACTTTTAGACTATCCAGTCTTAGCTACAGAAATAAAGGGTTGTGTGTTATGGAAAAAAAATATATGTACACATATACACACACACTCACATATGTATTCGCCCATATACCCTCCTATATAGACATATATATATGTATGTACGTACATACACACACACACACACACACACACACACACACACCTATTCCCCTCAACTATTCTCATACTGAGAAAAGTATCATAAGTTAAATTATCGTTTTTCCACGAAGGAAGGCAAATAGTTCAACTTTGATAAGTTCCTTATGATTTCTTTTCCCTGTTTGGTCTTTTCAATTTTGAAATGCTGATAATGTGCCTGAAAATATGTAAGTTAAAAGGGGATGGGGTAGAAACATTGGAGGTCAGCATGGATTTAAGAGGGCTGAACTCTAATTTTCAAATAGTCTCAATTCACTCCAAACATTCCAATGTACTAAACAAAACCCACCTAAATTCTCAAGCCACCCACAACAACAAAACCACTCCAATGGAGGAACAAAGATAAAGATGGAAGATGAAGAAGGTCTAAAGCTTTTTGGAATTCAAGGCTTCTTTTAAATTCACAAATTTTCTAATACCACAATCATTTAACAAAATTTTATTTTATGCTTCACTAGTATCCAGTAAAAAAAATGACTAGTAGAAGTGGTTGGAAGAACTGAATTTTACGTATATGGTACAGTTTCATTTGTTCCGTAAAATAGAGGAGTAGCATGATCCAAAGAATAACTACACAGAGCCAGGATCTAAGTTCAAATGTCTCAATATACTTCCTACACATCATGGGCTCTGGACCTTTATTCTAAAATGGTGATAACCTATTTTATAGAGGCTATTACAGATGAGGATATACACGAGGAGCAAATCTTAAAGCATAACATAGATGCAAACTATTTACCATTATTATAACAACCCTTTAATAAATGATTTCCATTTTTCAGAGGAGGTCTAAATAAACTGGCCAAAATGACAGAGTTAGGAAGTGATAGAGCTAGAATTAGAATCTGGGTCTGTTGGTTCCAATGAAGGTTTTTTTCTACTATACCATCCTGCTAGGAGGCTAGTATCTTCTGGCTCCTGCCTGATGAATCAGTCTCTCTGGACACTCCTTATACTTTTATTCATACCCCATTGTTTACTGACCTTCATTATACTCTCCTTCCTTCCTCAGTGGGTTCAGTGTCTGGCTCAATCTTCCTCTCTTCCCCAACTCCTGCCCTGATACTAAAAGGTTTCAATATATGTACTGATACTTCATAAAACATCCTTACCTCCCTATTACTTAACATGTTCTTTTCCAAAGACCTTTATTCCACCTTAGGAACACAAAAAGATGTTATACGATTGATTCTGAAATTCCCTTATCTGATCACAATGTCTAACCATTCTATCAGCTTTTTTTAAAAATTTATTTTACCATAAATTGTCCTTACAACAAATATTTGCCTAATATTTGTACAGCACCATGTCCGCTTTGGAAGCATATGAAAAAAGGGATACAATCCCCTAACATCAAGGATCAAATTGCAAAAACAAAATTAACTGAAGAAACAACAAAGAAACCATTCACTGCTAAACTACAAAGGTATAAGGCATGAGCGGGGACCTGTGGTCTCAAGGTCACAAGTGATCCTCTAAATCCTCAAAAGTGTGGCCTTCTGACTGAATCCAAACTTTCTTTTTTTTTTTTAAACAAATGCTTTATTAACTTCTGTTTTACATCATTCATTTCTGCCAGATTTTGAGTTACAATCATTTCCCACCCATTATTCCCCTACCCAACCTCCCAGAATAGTAGTCCCACAAGATATCGCTTCCTCCAATCTGCTCTCTCCCATACCCCCATCGACTTTTCCATTAGAGGAAGGTGAATCTTTGTGTCCCAATGCCTGCACATCTTATCTCCCAATTACAAGCAAAGAGTATTAATAATAGTATTTATATATATTTGAAACATTTAATGTTAAGACCTCGAATTTCAGATCCATTTCCTTCCTCCCTTGTCACCCATTCCTTCTTGGGAGATAATTAATTCAGTATATGTTGTACATGTCTAGCTATGCAAAACATTATCATAGTAGATATATTGTACTAGGCTGCTTATAATTCCCTCCCACTCATCCCACCCCCCACCTGGTCCATTCCCTACATGATCCTGTCCCTCTTCTATAGTGGGTACTTCCAACCTCTCCTCACCCCAAGGATGCCCTCCCATCCATCATCCCTCCTCTCATCCCCCTTCCCCTATCCTGCTGCAGGTTGAGATATCCCATTTAGTATGTATGTCATTTTCTCCCTGAACCAAATTCAATGTGAATGTGGTTTTGCCTTTTTAGCCTTCCTTATTCTCCCCCTCCTTTGCAACCACTTCCCCTTGCTTCTTCTACATGGGATAGTTTACCCTACCCTGTCTCTCCCCATCTCCTCTTGCCACTTTCATCTCTCACCTCATAATTTCATCCCTTGAGTATTCTCCCTTCCCAACAAATTCAACCTATGCCCTCTATCCATATATAACTGTAACCATATACACACACATTCACATATGTATTCATATGACCACACCCCCTTCTTCCATTATTTTCATAGTGAGAAAGGTATCATCAATCACAGTTATTGCTTTTCCATATAGGAATGAAAATAGTTCAACTTTGGGTTTGAGAAGTGTTGTGTGATTTGACCAGGTGAGACTCTGGGCAGCTGTTGAGAGCTCCCTGGCTTTGAAAACCCAGATGTTGATGCTTCCCTCTCTGGTAACTGTGATTTTGGTATTGATAATGGTTTGGAAGTTTGGAAGCCTGTCTGTTTGATCTGTCTGTGTACTCTGAAGTTTGTGGTGCTGACCTTTTCCCCCTGAACTAGGCATGTTATGTTACCTGGAGAACTTTCGAAACAAGTACCAAAAACCCATCTGATGTCTGAAGAGGAGTGGAGGAGACTGGGTGTCCAGCAGAGTCTTGGATGGGTTCATTATATGATTCATGAGCCAGAACCACATATTCTGCTCTTTAGAAGACCTCTTCCAAAAGAACAACAAAAAGTTTATTTGGGTTCTTCATTTAAATTTTTTTCAAACTATGTATATGTGTATATATGGTAGTATTCAGTGAATACTTGAAAAAATGTACAAATCATTCATCCATACCTGCGCATGAGCTGTATTCTTCACAGCAACAGAGCTCAGTTAAATGCCACTGCAAGTAGGCTGCTTTACAATGTTTAAGATACAATTTTTCTTGAGTCAATTTTCTCTTTAATATAAGTGCCTGACTCCTCCTTGAATTACATTTGTTTAATAAAGTTCATATGTTACAAAAAAAAAAAAGAAAATAGTTCAACTTTGATAAGTTCCCCTTGATCTCTCTTCCCCGATTACCTTCTCAGGCATCTCTTCCTTCCTGTGTCTGGATGTCAAATTTTCTATTCAATTCTGGTTTTTTCCTCAAGAGTGCTTGAAAGTCCTCTATTCCACTGAATGACCATATTTTCCCCTGAAACAAAATACTCAGTTTTGCTGGGTAGGTGACCCTTGGGTTCATTCCCAGTTCTTTGCCCTCTGGAATATCATATTCCATGCCCTTCGATCCCTCAGTGTAGAAGCTGCCAGGTCCTGGGCTATTCTGATTGTGTTTCCACAATATTGAAATTGTTTCTTCCTGGCTGCTTAGAGTATTTTCTCCTTGATCTGGGGATTCTGGAACCTGGCTATAATATTCCTGGGAGTTTTCTTTTTGGGATCTTTTCCAGGAGGTGATTGGTGGATTCTTTCAACCTCTATTTTGCCCTCTGGATCTAAAACATCAGGGCAGTTTTCCTTGAGAATTTCTTGAAGGGTGATTGCTAGGTTCTTTCCTTGATCATGGCTTTCAGGTAGTCCAATAATTTTTAAATTGTCTCTCCTGGATCTATTCTCCAGGTCAGTGGTTTTTCCCATGAGATATTTCACATTGCCTTCTATTCTTTCATTTGTTTGGATCTGCTTAACAGCATCTTGATTTCTCATAAAGTCATTAGCTTCATTTGCTCCAGTCTAACTCTGAAGGAATGAATCTCCTCAGTGAGCTTTTGAGATTCTTTTTCCATCTGGCAAATTCGACTTTTTAAGGCACTCTTCTCCTCATTGCCCTTTTGGGCCTCCTTTGCCATTTGAGTTAGTCTATTTTTTAAGGTGTTGTTTTCCTCAGTCAGGCTGCTGACCCTCATTTCATACTTTTCCTGCATCCTTCTCATTTCTCTTTCCAATTTTTCCTCCACTTCTCTTATTTGATTTTTAAAGTCCTTCTTAAGGTCCTCTATGGCCTGCAACCCGCTCATGTTTTCCCTGGGGCTTTTGGAGCAGTCCTTTTCCCGCTCTATGCCCCCAAAATAGGAGTCTAGGGTTGCATTTTTCTGTTTCCTTTGCCTTGGCATGTTGCCACTTAATTGCTTGACTTTTGGGCTTGTTGCCACACTATGGCTTTAAGGCCAGATAGAGGAATTTTGTCCCGAACGTGTGGGGGGCAACTTCCGTTTCTGGCAAGCTGTAAACCCACCCACGACTTCCACCCTAGATCACAGTCCAGATCCAGGGAGGTTAAAGCAAGAGCGATTACCCCCCAAGACTGATCACTGTATCTCCCCACGATTTGTAGGCTGGGAGCCAGAGCTGCCTCTGAAAACTACAAAATGGCATTTGTCCTCAGCGGCTTCTAGCCCCCAGGGGAGGGAGCTGACGCATTCCCCAAATACAGGTCCAAAAGTCCATAGGACACTAACCTCTTACTTTGTCCTAGGCATGTCTATGTTGATAATTCTGGAGTCTCCACAGCTCCTGGTGTTCTGGGGTTCCTCCAGCCGGCTGCTGGCCCTGCCGCCCTGGGGCTAAAACCTCGGCTCACTCGGACCTGGGCTCGGCTCGGCTCCTGTGCTCTGCGCGCTGCCAGGTCCCAGACCTCTGCGCTGGTCCTTCCTGCAGGGCTGCTGGGCTGTTCTCAGCGGGAGGTTAGCTTCTCTGTGTCGTTCTGTGGGTGCTGGGGCTCCAGAAGTTGTTCAGAGTCCCCTTTTACATAGTTTGGGGGGAATCTGGGGGCAGAGAGGCTTGGACGAGCTGTTTCTACTCCGCCATCTTGGCTCCGCCCATGAATCCAAACTTTCACAGAACAAAACAAAATCGAGGGGATTTATTCTGTGAAGTTTAGATTCAGTCAAAGGGTCACACTTGAGGACCTAGAGGGTTACATGTGGCCTTGAGAACCCAGGTTCTCTACCCCTGGCATTGTAAGGTAATTAAGGAGAGTTCAGCATAAGATAAAATACGGAAGAAGACTTTCGGAGTGGAGAGGAAAAACTGGAATAGAGGCAGGAGAGAGCAGATATGAGGGAATAGTGGGAATTAAATTTGGGTAGGAAAGGTAAAGCAAACAATGGACTTGAAATTCATACAAAGAATTATAATTTTTACCTTAATCTGTCCCTCAGTAATGCTTGGTGTGTTTTTCAGAAGATTCAGATAAACTCCACCTGGTGTTCTTCTTCTGCTACCATTCTACAAAAAGGAACATGAGAATATAATGTATTGTATTATACTGTATTTTAAGCAAGTTAGGTGATCCAGTTAATACAACAGGGGGCCTGAAGTCAGGAAGTGCTGAATTCAGATCTGGTCTCAGATATTTTCTGGGGTGTATGACCCTAGCCATTTATCCTCTTTTTCATAGCTGTAAAATGGGAATAACAACATCACCTATCACACAAGGGTTGTTGTGAGGATCAAATGAGATATCTGTTAAGTTCTTATCACAGTGCCTGTTACAGGTGTAATATGAATGCTTATTCCCTTCCCCTCTTGTTAACAGGATTCTCTACAATTTAGTATTTAATTACTCCCTAATTATTTCTTTGCTGTTAATTTTGTTTCTCAATTTGAGTATAACTTCCTGGAGATCAACTAGTCAACTAGTACTTATTAAGTACCCACTATGTGTCAGGAACCGTGCAAATAGCTTGGGGATACAAAGAAAGGTAAAAGGCTGCTGTCCTTGGTCACAAAGAATTCAAAATCTAATGGGGGGAGACAACAAACAACTACATATAAACTACACACATATGTAGATCTATAGTTCTATATCTAGATATCTATAGATAGATATAAATATAAATTGGGGGAAGTCTTAGAGAAAAGACACAAAGATTAAAGAGGATGGGGAAAAGTTTCTTTCAGAAGATGACACTTTAGCTGAAACTTGAAGGAAGCCAGGGAAGCTAGGAGGCTAATATCTTCTGGCTCCTGCCTGATGAATCAGTCTCTCTGGACACTCCTTCTGGCACTGCTTATACTTTTATTCATACCCCATTGTTTACTGACCTTCATTATACTCTCCTTCCTTCCTCAGTGGGTTCAGTGCCTGGCTCAATCTTCCTCTCCTCCCCAACTCCTGCCCTGATACTAAAAGGTTTCAATATATGTACTGTTACTTCATCAAACATCCTTACCTCCCTATTACTTAACATGTTCTTTTCCAAAGACCTTTATTCCACCTTAGGAACACAAAAAGATGTTAGACCATTGATTCTGAAATTCCCTTATCTGATCACAATGTCTAGCCATTCCATCAGGCTCTTTGCCTTGAAACTAAGCCCTCTTCTTTGTATGCAAAGCAACCTCCAATTCCTGAGCCCCTCCACCTTTCCTAGATCACCTCTCCTACACTGACTATCCCTTATCCCCTTCCCCATCTTGACCCCTTGGTGAATCAGGTCAATTCTACATTCTCTTCTTGAGTCCCTGGCCTCTTTATCCTATTAGAATATCTTGTCCTACCAAAACCCAGCCTTGGATTACTCCCACCTTCCATTTCCTTTGTTCCTATTGTGCTGCTGAAAGAAGCTGGAGATAATGAAACCATTCTGAGCTGATCCAGTATTTATGATACATAATCTCAATTTATAATCTCAACTGGATCACCACTGGGACAAGGTAGTCCTTTTATATTCCTACACTAGCCATACTCATTTCTCCATTTTGACCCCTTCATTTCCCCTTCCTAGTTTCCCTGATTTCCTTCAAGTCTTAGCTAAAATCCCAACTTTTATTATAAAAACAAACAAAACTTTTTCAACTCCAGTGCCTTCCCTCTATTGACTATCTCCACTTTATCTTCTACAGAGTTTGTTTGTTTCCTCTCGTGTTTTCTCCCCAATTAGACACCGACTCCCTTTAGAGCAGGG
Organism: Gymnobelideus leadbeateri; assembly: GCA_011680675.1. NCBI lineage: Eukaryota > Metazoa > Chordata > Mammalia > Diprotodontia > Petauridae > Gymnobelideus > Gymnobelideus leadbeateri. The sequence goes on from WOXC01009411.1 coordinate 91,401, forward strand.
ATTGTCTTTTAACTTTCTTTGTATCTCCCAGTACTTAGTACAGTGCTGGGCATTTAGTAGGATAACCAAGGGCACACAAATCCAGTTCTGATATTCCCTGTAGAAAGTGTGCAAAGCCAGTCTTCAGGAAGTAAGTTGGAAGAATAAGCAAAGAAAAAAAGAATTCTACTATAAAGAGCAATAATGGCAATAGGGATGTTTAAGATATAAACCCAAAAGAAGAAAATGACTCTAAATCATCTTACAAGCAAAACCCTAAAGAAAAATATGTCATAGGTACAAGTTAAATTAAAATTCCTAGAACACATGAAGTGAAATTTTGAAAAATTTTAAAAATGATTTTTATAAATCAGATGAGTACATTAAAAGAAAACATTAGAAAAGAAATGAAAGCAGGAGTCAAGATAGAGTAGCATGAAGGATAGCCGTGAAGATTAAATGAGATAATATTGGTAAAAGCCTTAGCGCAATGCTTGGCACAGAGTAGGCACTTAATTAAAGTCTGTTTCCTTCCTTTATAAAGGAGTATTATGGTGATAGGGATGGTCAACACACAAACCCCCCAAAAGAGAAGGACTCCTAAATATTTACAGGCAAAGCCTCAAAGAAAAATACAACTTGGGTACAAGTCCAACCAGAACTCTTGGAAGAGATGAAGTTAAACAAAAAGCTAAAAAATTATTAAAACAAACAAACAAACAAGAGAACTAAAGGAAAGAATGGGGAGAAAATGAGAGCTATGACGAAAAAATTGGAAAGAGAATTTATATCTTGGAATAAGAGGTACAAAACAAACCAACCTTGAAAATTAGAATGGACCAAATAGAAGCCAGTAACTATGACACTGTAAGAAATGCTTAAAGAAAGCCAAAAGACTGAAGGAAAAAAAAAGGAAATTCAAGGTATCTCATCTCAAAACAAATGTCCTGAAAAATAGAGATTTTTTAAGAATCATTTTGCTATTGAAGGGCTTGGAATATGATATTCCAGAGGTCAAAGGAGCTGGGATTAAAAACAAGAATCACCTACCCAGCAAGACTGAGTATCATGTTTCAGGGGAAAATATGGTCATTCAGTGGAATAGAGAACTTTCAAGCACTCTTGATGAAAAACCAGAGTTGAATAGAAAATTTGACATTCAGATACAAGAAGCAAGAGAAGCATGAGAAGGTAAACAGGGAAAAGAAATCATAAGCAACTTACCACAGTTGAATTATTTACATTCTTACATGGAAAAATGCCAATTGTAACTTATGAAATTTTTCTCAGTATGGGAGTAGTTGAAGGGAACAGAAATGTGTGTGTATGTACTTATATATACATATATCATATATATGTCTATATAGGAGGGTATATAGGTGTGTGAACACATGTGAGTGTGTATATATGTGTACAGGTATACATAGAGGACACAGGACTAATTTAATAGGAAGGGATGATACTTAAAAGGTGAAATTAAGAGGTGAGAGGAAAATGATAATGAGAGGACGTGGGGAGAGATAGAATGGGGTAAATTATCTCATAGAGAAGAGGCAAGGGAAAATGGTTACAATGGAGGGGAAGAACAGGAAAGCAAAAGGGAATGAGTCAACCTTATTCTCATTGAATTTGGCTTAGGGAGGGAATGACACACACACTAAATAGGGTATCTTACCCTACAGGAGAGTAGGAGGGAAAGGGATGAGAGGGGGGATGATGGGAAGTGAGGGGCAGGCTGGGGGGGAAGGAAGTTGGAAGCACCCACTTTTGAAAAGGGACAGGATCAATAGAATAGAATAGAGAATAGAACAAGAGGGGGATGGAATAGGATGGAGGTAAATATAGTCAGTCTTTCACAATATATCCACTATGGAAATGTTTTGCATAGCTACACATGTATAACATATACTGAATTGCTTATCTTCCCAGTAAGGGTGGGTGACAAGGGAGGATGGGAAAAAATCTGGAATTCAAAGTTTTAAAATCAAATGTTTTAAAAAAAAAAAAGTATATATACACACATACACATATATAATAATAATTATTATTTTACATGTAACTGGGAAATGAGATATACAGGCACTGGGGCATAGAGACCCACATTGCCCTACTGGAAAGTCAGAGGGTGATGGGGGAAGATATGGGAGAGAGTGGATTGGGGGAGGGGATATTCAGTGGGATCCCTATTTGGGGTGGTGGGCAGGAAAAATGGAAAGAAAATTTGTAACTCAAAATCTTGTGGAAATGATTGATGTAAACTAAAAAAATAAAAAAAGAGAAAATAAAAAAAGGAAAAAAAGAATCATTTTGCTACAGTAAAGCCACTACCAAAAAAACCAGAAGACAACAACAAAATAACCTTATTGAACCCTACCATCCCTAGTAGAAATAGTCCTTTCTTTTCCTTTTTTTTCCCCCGTGTTTTAGAGGGCAACTGGGGTTAAGTGACTTGCCCAAGGTTACAGGGATAGTTTTTAAGTGTCTGAGGCTGGATTTCAATTCAGGTCCTACTGACTCCAGGGCTGGTGCTCTATTCACTGCGCCACCTAGCCGACCCTTTCTTTTGCCATCAAACCTCTAGAAAAACCCATCTATGCTCATTGTCTCCACTTAATCTTATCCATCTTTTAAACCCTTTTCAATCTGGCTTCGGATCTCATCATTTAACTATAACTGCCCTTTCAAAGTTATTCAATCTTTTGTCAAATCCAACCTTTTCTCAATCCATATCCGTTTTGACCTCTTTGCAACATGTGTCAATTTGACCAGTTTTAATTTTATCCTTTGTTCTCATTAAGTCGATGATCAATAACCTAATTAGCCACCTAGTACTAATTCTAAAACTAATTTTACATCGATGGTCAATAAATAACTGAAACCAGTTTGTCCATGCAATACAAAGACAAAGAAAAAAAGTAGACTATCTTACCATTATCAAAAGTCCTCCATTTTGTTCAACTTCTGCAGTTTCCATCAGAAGTTCAATTGCTTTTTTGTTTCCAATTATTCTTACTACTCGGGCTATCAGATCTTTCTTTGGTTCCTGAAGCCTACAAAAGGAACAAATAAGTAATATTAACCTTACTGTTTGTTTTACAGTAGTTGAAAAATCATTCTCTTGTATGTGAATTCACAGAAAATTATCTTGGATATCGTCTTTTTTTAATTAAAATTTTTTCAATTGTCTAGCATTTATATTTTTTATCTTCCACAACACCCCCTTAACACTGTAGAAAGAAAGAAAAAAATAACTTGTAAGAAATAGATAGAGCCAAACAAAATAAATTCTCATATTGGCCATGTCCAACAATGTATGTTTCATTCTGCATTTTAGTCCATCATCTATGTCAGGAGGTGGGTAGTATTCTTCATCAGAAGTTTTCTAGAATCATCTTGCATATTATCTTAAAAGTATTTAAAAATAAACAAAAATATTAGCTTTTTTCAAACCAAATATGCAAAGAAACTGAAATATTTCTAAAATTTCAAATAATTTAACATAACCTCTTGGGGCAGGTTTAAAGCTATATCCCATAATCTTTAGCTCTAAAACTTTATGATTCTATCTCTACTACCAATTTCTCACCAAAATCCTAATTTGTTATCTTGTACTACCACAGAAAACAGGACAAATGATCTCTTGAAGAGAGGGAAAGCATGCAGGGATAGGGAACCTATAGCCTCTAGGCCTCATGTGACCCTCTAGTGTATCCCTTTGACTGAATCCAATCTTCACAGAACAAATCCTTTTATTTAGCAGATTTGTTCTGACAAGTTTGGATTCAGTCAAAGGGCTGTACTTGAGGATCTCCAGGGCCACATGTGGCCCTGGGGCCCACAGGTTCCCCATCCCTGCAGAGCAATCATACTCGTAACACTTTTTTCCTTACCCTCCATCAAATTTAGAATTATGACAATGAAAAGTCTAAGAGACATAGTTTCTGGGTAATTAATAATCAAGGTATTAATTATGGCTAGCAAATAAATGGTAAAATGAGGTTAGTGGCCCTCTTGGAAACCAGACAAACCCTGGAGGTCCCTAAATGACTAAATACCCTTGGAGAAGGGTATGGGGTGGATGAGTGGAAATCAACTCTAACTGGTTACCAATGAATGAGAAAATGAATATTGTAATGAGAGGTGGGCTTATTTTAATGAAAGTTTGGGGACACCAGGAAAGGCCTCTTGCTGAAGACCGAATTCAAGCTGAGTCATGAGGGAAAACTAGGAGGAAGAAATGAGGAAAGGAACATCCTAGACATGGTGGACAAGTACAAAGACCCAGAGAGATAGTGTCATTTGTGAGAAACAGCACATAGATTAATATAGCAAGTACATGGAAAGAAGTGTAAGATGAAAGTAGAGGGGGGAATGGGTTGTGAAGAACTTTATTAGGCAGATTGGATTTGGAGGGGATTTGTGAGGTAACAGGAAACCACTGTAGTTTAATGACTAAGAAAAACCTGTATTTTAGAAAAATCACTTTGGCAGCTGGATAGAGGAAAGAGGGAAAGAGCACTTAGAAAGGTACTAAAATAGTCCAGGCAAAAGGTAATGAGGGCAGTAGCTGTGTGAGTAGGGCATGTACACTAGAGATAGAAATGGTAGAGATAGAAATGACAAGATATAACAACAGAATGGCTATGAGACTGAGGAATTAAGGATGACACTGAAGCTTCTTGGTTGAATGAACAGGATGGTGGTACCATCAACAGTAATACGGAAATTAGAAGAAGGGAGTTTGGAAGAAAAATTCCATTTTGGACATGTTAAATTTGAGATGCCTACAGGATATCCAGTTCAAGATGTCCAAAAAGGCACCTGCTTCTATGAGACTGGTGCTCAAGAGAGACTAGGAGTGCACTCCATACAGAGTAGATAGAGTGTGAATGTGAGTGTGTAGATGATAACTGAATGAAAGGGAGTGATGAATAAGCAAATAAGAGCACTGAGGAAAAAGAAGAGGTCTTATGATACAAGAGACAGAAAACTTAAATCTAATTATCTTTGATAAACTTTTGTTATATATTGATAAGCAAACACATGATCAAACTTACTGAATTAAAAAAAGTCTGACAAATTGTTCCACAGGGTCCTGTTCAAATTTATGTTCATTACTTTCAAGTTCCTGTCATGTCTTCCCTTAATATCAAATATAAAAAATAATAACAATCATGTTCCTATAGGGAAATATAATCAGAGTTCACTTATTTAATGCAAAGTCATTCAAAATCCTAAACCAAAATGGTAACTATGCACACACTTGGGCAGCTAGGCGGCTCAGTGATAAAATTCTAGCCCTGGAGTCAGGAAGACCAGAGTTCAAATTTACTAGCTGTGGCAAGTCACTTAACTCTGTTTGCCTTTATTTACTCATCTGTAAAATAAGGTGGAGAAGAAATAGCAAACGACCCCAGTATCTCTGCCAAGAAAACCCCAAATTGTGCCATGAAGACACTGATCAACAACACATACACTTAAATCAGGCACATTTTGCTAAAGAGAAAACTTAGGAATGGGACAACTGATCAAACTAATGAGAAGGCCTAAGTGATAGCTAGTTAAGGACTTACCTGAAAGAAATTTCATCTGCTACTTTTTCTTCAGGATCCTCTTCTGTAATCTCATATCGACCTTTATAGTTCATTTCTAATCTGTTCCCTAGTCTCTCTTTGATAGGTCGTTTCCGTTTCATATGACCTTGTCCATTTTCTTCTTCTTTTGGACCGGCTTTTTTATTATCGTGCATATATTCATCTAACTCTTTGTCTAGTTGTTCAGTTTGCTGTTGTGATCCCCTCATTAACTTCTTTGCCAGCAAATAATTATAAGTCTCTGACTGTCTGCTTTTGTCAATGTTGCCCTCCATTCCCAGTATACCAAGTTCATTAGCCACTGCATCTTGATTCTGTTCCTGTAGCACTGCACCCCATATGTTGTTGATTTTCCTCCCTCCCAGAATATGTTGTTTCTGATGGTTTTGTACAAACTGAAAAGGCTCTTCTGGTTTGGGAAGAGTATTAAAACATTTCTGTCTCTTTCGTTTCCAAAGACAGCTCTCATCGTCTGAATCAGAAAAGCTTTCCTCACTTGATTCTACACCCTTAATAGTTCGATAATGTGATACTGGAGAGACTGAAATGCTGGCCTGGAAAGGCCTGAATGAAAAATTGCCATCTGGTACTCTCTGTAAATGAATAAAACACAATCAACTTCACAAAAGGTTAAAAGAAAATCTGCTTTAAAAATCCTACCACATTAGCATTGCCATTTTTAAGATGAATAATTCAACAGTTATATTAAACATGGCCCACTCTAAAACAGTAGAATTCAAAGAAAGTCCTGTGACCAAACTACTTTTCAGTTTTCAAAAATTTCATATGGAATTCGACAATTTAAAAAACATAAAACACTACTGCTAAACCAACAATTTTTCATTAATAACATTTCCTCCCCAAGAAAAATCACCACAGCATAGAATTCTAATCTGGGCTTGTCAGTTCTCATGAGAATTCTTGCTATAGATTTTTAAAAATTCCTGCTAGTACATTTGAAAGTGAAAGGCTAAAACAAGGGTCATGTGAACTAACCTTTCCCTTTGAAATCCTTCTCTTTTGTGCTTAAAACAGTTCCTTTTAGGCTAGTCTGTGGTTATTTCTGTGTTAGATGGAAAATGCCTAGCGGGCAGTGATCCTGGCTGTTACATTTAATCAATGACATCTATGGGAGGGCATCAGCTTAATCATTGATTAAACTTGCTCGACCACCTAGGGTAGCCTTAAATAAAAACAACAAAAAACACCAACACCATAAACCCACGCTAGAACTTTACTATTTTTTAAGTCATCTAGAGCCACATCATCTAGAGCCACGGATAAGACGCATAAACTGAATTTCTTGTTTAACACAAATTATTTAAGAACAGCAGCAAGCATACAGAATTTCTTCAAGCTGCAGAAGTACACCCCTCTTTCCATTCTCAAGAATCTTATGTTTATGCCACCAAACAGTACAAATTAAGGGCTAAGATGTGTGGTGCAAAAAAGTCAATCCTGCCAACGTGCCTACTTAAAGCCTATGAGCCTGAGAGCGATCTGTGACTTGGACAGTGTAGTCGCTCCCCAGGGAGGAGTCACTCCATCAATGCAGTCTGGGTCTTGCCTGCAAACTACAGCCCACCAGAGCTGCCCACAGCCCAGGGAGGTGAAGGGAATTCCCGCCCGGCCAGTCGGACTTGCGAACTCCTTCCGGACTCGAGGCCGGCTCTCCGGCCGTAGCACACGAGGCTGCCGGGCTCTGGGACGCGCTCGCTGCGCGCCGCTTGAGTGACCGGCGCGCGGCTTCTGCAGGGCCCGACTCGGGGCGCGGAGCGAGGCGGGGCGGACAGAGCCGCGTGCCCTCCCTCCCCTTCCTCACCAGCTGCGGGGGCTGCTCGCTGTTCGTGGTCGCGTCCGTCATGTCAGAATCCGACTCGGACAGCTCACCATCTTCCATCCCCCGAACTTCGAGCGCCATTTTCCCCTCTCTGGAGAAACCGTACCGGAAGCTACTTCCGGCAGCACGGCAGGAAGTAGTTCAGCCAAGTTCAGTTCCTTTTCCTCCTCTCCCGCAGCAGCGAGTGCGGAGCGAAGGGCCTGGTTCGCGCCCAATCTTCGCCCCGCCCCCCCCAGGCCCCGCCCTTCCGCCCTACAGGCTCCGCCCACGCTTCTGGCCCCTGAGCTTGGGCTGCCACAAGGTTTTCTAAAATTTCAAGTGAAATTTCTGTTTTAAAAGTATAAAATGCTACATCTACAGGAACGTGCTATATTTATACTGCAGTTCTCCTTCCCTTAGCCAGTCCACATTAATTTAATAATTCCATTCAAACATACCCATTTTATTGCTGAGGAAAATGAGGCCAGGAGTGTGTGGTTAATAGTTAAGGAGAATGCAGAGTAGGACATAATTCTAGATCTAGAATGTGCACCAATGAATGATGACGAGGAGCTCGTGACGTGTCACTGAGCTACTGGACCCTAAGTTTCTGAGAACTAAATGAGACTTTAGAATACACTCTCCCTTCCTCCCTGCCATTTTATGGATGATTTACTCAAGATCATACTGCCATTGCCTATTTATGGACTCCTCCTCCTCGGTTCTCTCTGCCTGTCTCTCTCCTCCCCTCCCCCCCTTCACCCACTGCCATGACTTCAGTTATTACCTCCATGTAGGTGAATTTAAAATCTATATCCACTACTCTGACCTTCTCCCAAGAGCTTTGATCCTTTATTTCCAATTGCCTGCTTCTATATACAAGATTTCATGTTAGCAGTAACATGCCTATCAACCAGTCACTTATTAGAACACCTACTATGTCCCAGGAACTGTGCTAGGCACTGGGGATTCAAAGACAATAAATTAAATGGTTCCTACTCACAAGAAGCTTGCATTCTAAAGGGGGAGACAAAGATTCATGTGTGTGTATATGTATGTATGAACAATTAGGTGGGCCCAGTGGATGGAGTGCTTTGCCTGGAGTCAAGAAACTCATCTTTCTGACTACAAATCTGACCTCAGACACTTACAAGCTGGGTCATCTTAATCACCTTTTTTTTTTTTTTGCTTTCTGGAGGCGGGGAGGCAGAGTGGGATTAAATGACTTGCCCAGGGTCACATGGCTAGTAAGTGTTAAGTGTCTGAGGCCAAATTGGAACTCAGGTCCTCTGGACTCCAGGGTCAGTGCTCTACTCACTGTGTCACCTAGCCACCCCTTAGCTGGGTCATCTTGGCCAAGTCACTTAACCCTGTTTCCTCAACTGTAAAATGAATTGGAGAAGGAAATGGCAAATCACCACAGTATCTCTTCCATGAAAACCCCAAACAGAGTTGGACGTAATTCAACAACAAAGTATGTACAGAATTAATACAAAGAGAACAAGTAGAAATATTTTTTTTAAAGTAATTAAATATAAGGTAGTATAAGGAGGGCACTAAAACTGATGGAAGGGCTTCATGTAAAAGAAGGTGATGCTTGAGTGTCTTGAAGACAAATTATGCAGGGTAGATGAAAGGAGGAATTTCAGTCCAGACATGGGGGTCAAGTGAAAAAGCACAGAAGTGGAGAGAAGGAATGTTGTGTGAAATGAACAGAAAGAAGCCAATTTGAACAAACTGAAGAGTGAGGAAAGGGAGCCTGAAAATGAACTCATAATCTTTTCTCCTAAATCTGCATCTCTCTCAAAGTCCTATATTTCTCCCAGTGTCCTAGTATTTTTTTTTCTTTTTGGGGGGCCATTGGGGTTAAGTAACTTGCCCAAGGTCACACAGCTAGGTTTTGGTTTGTGTGTGTTAAGTGTCTGAAGCCGGATCTGAACTCAGGTCCTTCTGACTCCAGGGCGGGCGCCCTACTCAATGCGCCACCTAGTTGCCCCTCCTAGTATTTTTTTATTCTACTTTCTCTTATCCCATACATTTATTCAGTTACCAAGTCCTGTCATTTCTATTTCCACAATTTTTTTTAGCACTTGACCCCAACCTATTTCCAGCTCAGGTAGGAAAAAACAAAGATCTGACTCTCCAATCCCTCTCTACCCCAGTGCAAGCCAAAAATAGACAATACTTTCTTATACTGTTTACATTCTAATCAGGTTTTTTGGTACTCTCATTACCAAGTCCTTGCCTGGTGTGATTAATGATGGAGATGGGTAGAAATTTGAGCAGAACTAGTGAACCTTTTAGGTCAGTGGTATCAAAGTTACAGAAAAATGATTCCTGCAGGCTGCATATTGACTTAGAAAACCACAAATTATGGGCTGCCCAGAGTTTTACACTTCTCTTTTAGATTGTGGAGGTTCATGGGCCCTTTTGGCAGTCTGATGAAGCCTACAGAATCCTCAGAATGTTTTTAAATGCATAAAATAAAATATATAGGACTACAAAAAAACCCTATTACATTGAAATAAAAATGTGATTTTTTTTTCACTATAGGACACACCTTGAAATCTATACATAGAACCACCAGGTTAAGAATCTCTATTTTAGGGGTGGCTAGGTGGAGTAGTAAAAAGAATACTGGCCCTGGAGTCAGGAGGACCTGAGTTCAAATGTGGCCTCAGACACTTAACACTTACTAGCTGTATGACCTTGGGCAAGTCACTTAACCTCAATTGCCCTGCCTTCTCCCCTCCAAAAAGCAAAAAAAAAAAAAAAAAAAAGAATCTCTATTTTAGAGAAACAAGAGATATATCCATGCTTCAGTGTAGACTGAGTGGAGAAAGTAGGGACACATCAATATGGAAGTCTCAGAATCAAGAGAACTATGCTATGATCATATCCCTCAGCAACGACTTCCCCTAAAATAAGAGAGCCTATTTACAGAGAGCTGTAACTTATGAATGCTTTAGCCCTAAAATAAATTCTTGAACCAGGTACCAATGGAGCACAGGAAGGACCAGCCCTTTCTGAGGTGCTCATAGTCCACAGTTCATTCTAGCCACAAATGAAGCTCTCATTAATCCATTAGATGTAGGGGGAGGGTAAAGATCCAGCACTCACATCTAATGTGGACCTTCCCCCCACCCCCATCTCTTTTTGCACAAACAAAACCAATGCATTTTAAATGACAAGAGAAGCAGGTAAATAGGAAGGGATATTTGCAGCAGTTTTCTCTGACAGGGATCTCATTTCTTTTTGCTTTTTTGGAGGGCAACTGGCGTTAGGTGACTTGCCCAAGGTCACAGGACTAGGTTTTTTTTTGTTGTTGTTGTTAAGTGTCTTTGCCACCTAGCAGCCCTCAGTTTTCAATTCTTTGCTACTACAAAGAGAGCTGCTACAACTATCCTTGCCCATTTGGGTCCCTTTTCTCCTCCCTTAATTTCCTTGGGATATAGATCTAGTAGTAGGATTGCTGGGTCAAAGGGTATACACAGTTTAATAAGTTTTGGGGCATAGTTCTAAATTATTTTCCAGAGAGGCTGGACCAGATCATAGCTCCACCAACAGTGCAATAATATACCAATTTTCCCACATCTCTTCCAGTTTTTATTGTTCTTTTCTGGAAACATTGCCATTCTGATGGCTGTGAATTTGAACTGCTGCTTCAACTTTTGTTGTTGTTCAGTCATATCCAACTTTTCCTGACCCTATTTGGGGTTTTCTTGGCAAAGATACTAAAGTGTTTTGGCATTTCCTTCTCCAATTCATTTTACAAATGAGGTAACTGACGCAAACAAAGTTAAGTGACTTGCCAAAGATCACACAGCTAGTAAGTGTCTGAGGCCAAATTTGAACTCAGGAAAATGAGTCTTCCTGATTCCAGGCCCAGCACTCTGTCCACTGTGCCATCTAGCTGACCTGCTGCTTCAGCTTGCATTTCTCCAATTATTATTGACTCAGAGAATCTTTTCATAAAGCAATTGATATCTTGAATATCTTCTTTTAAAAAATGCCTGTTCATATCCTCCAATTACTTATCTTGAGGAAGGCCTCGTTTCTTATAAATTTAAATCAGGTCCCCATCTATCTATGTTTGTGTCAGTTACCTCATAAAACAAATTAAACAGAAAAATGCAACCCTAGACTCCTACTTTGGGGGCAAGGAGGGTCGTAGCATGGAGTGGGAAGAGGACTGTGAGGTCAGAAGTCCTGCTCCAAAAGCCCCAGGGGAAAACATGAGCAGGTTGCAGGCCATAGAGGACCTTAAGAAGGACTTTAAAAATCAAATAAGAGAAGTGGAGGAAAAATTGGAAAGAGAAATGAGAAGGATGCAGGAAAAGTATGAAATGAGGGTCAACAGCCTGACTGAGGAAAACAACACCTTAAAAAATAGACTAACTCAAATGGCAAAGGAGGCCCAAAAGGGCAATCAGGAGAAGAATGCCTTAAAAAGTCAATTTGCCAGATGGAAAAAGAATCTCAAAAGTTCACTGAGGAGATTCATTCCTTCAGAGTTAGACTGGAGCAAATGGAAGCTAATGACTTTATGAGAAATCAAGATGCTGTTAAGCAGATCCAAACAAATGAAAGATTAGAAGGCAATGTGAAATATCTCATGGGAAAAACCACTGATCTGGAAAATAGATCCAGGAGAGACAATTTAAAAATTATTGGACTACCTGAAAGCCATGATCAAAGAAAGAACCTAGAAATCACCCTTCAAGAAATTCTCAAGGAAAAATGCCCTGATGTTTTAGATCCAGAGGGCAAAATAGAGGTTGAAAGAATCCACCAATCACCTCCTTGAAAAGATCCCCAAAAGAAAACTCCCGGGAATATTATAGCCAGGTTCCAGAATCCCCAGATCAGGGAGAAAATACTACAGGCAGCCAGGAAGAGACAATTTCCATATTGTGGAAACACAATCAGAATAGCCCAGGACCTGGCAGCTTCTACACTGAGGGATCAAAGGGCATGGAATATGATATTCCAGAGGGCAAAAGAGCTGGGAATGAACCCAAGGGTCACCTACCCAGCAAAACTGAGTATTTTGTTTCAGGGGAAAATATGGTCATTCAGTGGAATAGAGGACTTTCAAGCACTCTTGAGGAAAAAACCAGAATTGAATAGAAAATTTGACATCCAGACACAAGAAGCAGGATATGCCTGAGAAGGTAATCAGGGAAAAGAAATCAAAAGGAACTTATCAAAGTTCAGCTATTTACATTCCTATATGGAAAAACAATAACTGTGACTGATGAAATCTTTCTCACTATGAAAATAATGGAAGAAGGGTATATGGTCATATGAATACATATGTGAATGTAGGTGTATATAGTTACAGTTATATATGGATAGAGGGCATCATTTAGAACTATGCCCCAAAAGTTATTAAACTGTGTATACCCTTTGACCCAGCAATCCTACTACTAGATCTATATCCCAAGGAGATTAAGGGAGGAGAAAAGGGACCCAAATGGGCAAGGATATTTATAGCAGCTCTCTTTGTAGTAGCAAAGAATTGAAAACTGAGGGGGTCCTCATAAATTGGGGAATGGGGTGAAAAAGTTATAATGTATGAATATAATGGAATACTATTGTTTCAGGAAGGAGGACTGTTTTAGAGAAGGCGGGGACGACTTGTATAAACTGATGCTGAGTGAAGAGAGAACCAGGAAAAAAATTTATACAATAACAACAATATTATAAAGGCATATAACTTTGAACTCTGATTAGCACAATGACCCACTACAGTTTCAGAGGACATATGATAGGGGTTTTTGGGGAAGGGGGTGTAGAAAAAAGAACTGGATAAAGTAGAAGTCCAGAGAGCCAGAAGTACAGAGAGAAGGGGAAAATATGGAACAAGTATTTATTTGCTACACATAAAAGTAATATTAAATACAAAACACAAGGGTGCATTTAGCAGAAACAAACCTATATATCTATATATAGATATATAGTGTAGTGAAAATAATCAATTTTTCTTTTAAGATGGACTTTTTACAATACCTCAAAGTTGTCATTATGGATAATAAGCACAATGTTGCTGGATGGCATGGAGAGTACCATACTTCAGGCAGTCTTCAAGCCCTCTCTCCACCCAGATCCCATTGGTAAGGTACAGGTCTCTGGAAGAACTCTTCCCTTTCCCAATGGCTCTGGGCCCCACCCTCTCAACTTCCCCAGTCTCTCAGATGAAAGGCAAACATTGCTATTCAAAACAATTTGATGGCCAAGGAATCAACAATCATGCTAAGACAGAGAACTACCAACTGCCCTGAAACTGAACCCTAGGGATTATTGTGCCTTTCCTTCTGTCCTGCCACTGAATCCTAAGGACCAAGGCAATATGATAGTGGAACTAGGGGGAGCGCTTGATACAGTGTAGGAGAAAAGTTTTGTGGGTATAGGCCCAGAAACCAGAGGGGGTTCCTAAAGAGAGACAGCAGTTCTCATTTGAAAGGTACCAAATACATATATCTCTAAGCTTAGATCTTTTCCTTTGTCTAAGTTACATCTACAATCATAATTGAGACTATGAGTGCTGGAAGACTTTTTTGTCAGGGTATACAAGCAATGATATTACTTGTTTTCTGTTAGAAAAATATCCGTGTATTATACTAATACTAGACAGCTAGTTGGTACAACGGAGAGAATGCTAGAACTGGAGTCAGGAAGAGTCAACTTACTGAGTTCAAATTTGGGCTCAGTAGCTTTCTAGCTATGTGATCCTGGACAAGTCACTTAACCCTATGTATCTCAGTTTCCTCATCTGTAAAATGAGCAGGAGAAGGAAATGGCAAACCACTCCTGTGTCTTTGCCAAGAAAACCCCAAATAGGGTCACAAAGAGTTGAATACAACTAAACAATACTAGTACTGGACTATCAGAATAAAGTGCAAAAGAGTTTTATAGGTTATTACTGTTTGTTTACTTATTTTGTATATTTTAGAAATACTCCCAAAAGTTTTCAATTGTTTATTATATACTGAGCATTATAGTAAGTACTAGGAATACAAAGACAAAAAATTATTGTCTTGGTCCTTGAAGAGCTACTGGGGCAGTATAACAGTAAAACAAATGAGTAAATAATAATATACCAAGTTACATAAAGTGGCTTTAAGAGGAAGAAAGGAATGTGGAAGTAAATGGGGATGAGGAAGGTCTCATGTAGGACATGGGAGCTAAGAAGCTGGGGGATTCTAAGAGATAAAGCTGAAGATCTGGTAGATACTATGTAAAGGCCCAGAGGAAGACAATTAAAAAAAAAAATTTTTTTCACTGGGAACACTTACTTAGCAATTCAGTGTGACTAGAATGAAGAGGATCTATAAACGTACATAGACCTTGGATACATTTCCTCAGTGACAACTATTAAACTAAAAGAGGAACCTCATGGGATTTAAATTGGAAAAAGTATTGTCATTGGGTATTTTAACTGCTGCACTGAATTTCTAGCTTAAAGTGTCTTGTTATGCAAGGACAATTGTGCACAATCTTGTGGCTAGTACAAGAATTTTTTTTTTTCTTTTTGGAGAGGGGAGGGTAGGGCAATTAGGGTTAAGTGACTTGCCCAAGGTCACAAGGCTAGTTTTGTGTTAAGTGTCTGAGGCCAGATTTGAACCTAGGTCCTCTGGACTCCAGGGCCCATGCTCTATTCACTGTGCCACCTACCTGCCCCTACTTTTGTTTTGTTTTTGTTTTTTTAGAGGCAAGAATGTTTATGAGAAATTCCGTTTTGTGATCAACATCTTCTGGGAAGATCAAGACTGGGATATCTATTATCCAAGTACATTCTCACCCTTTCTTCCTCTTCATTATCCTCCTCCTGAGGTTCAAAGAAATAGGTAAGTTTGGGGAGGAATAGGGATATTTGATTCCTGTTGAAAGGGAGAATCATTATGTGTTTATCTATAACTGAGACTAAACCTATGATTCATGTCAAGTTAATGTTACAACTAAACAAATTTAAAAAATATTTCTTTCTTTCTTTCTTTTTCTTTTTGCTTTTTTGGAGGGGGGAAGGCAGGGCAATTGGGGTTAAGTGACTTACCCAAGGTCACACAGTTAGTAAGTGTTAAGTGTCTGAGGCCGGATTTGAACTCAGGTCCTCCTGTTTCCAGAGCCAGTGCTCTATTCACTGGGTCACCTAGCCTCCCCAAAATATCTCAGTCAAGGAAAAAAACCTAAACCTTTTGGAAACTGCCAATGTCTCCCTAGACTTGACAAAATTCCATCTCATATAAGTTATTCCTTTGAAGTCCTAGTTGTGGGCTGTTGATGTTCAGTTGTTCAGCTGTGGCAGACTCTTTGTGACCACACTGTCCATATGGTTTTCTTATAGAAGATACTGCAGTGGTTTTCCATTTCCTTCTCCAGTGGCTAAGACAAACAGAAGTTAAGTGACTTGCCCAGGAACACGCAGCTTGTAAGTGTCTTAGGCTAGATTTGAATTCATGTCTTCCTAACTCCAGAACCAGCGCTCTATCCACCTATCTGCCTCCTGGCCATGTGGAGCTAAAAGAGAAACCCCAAAAACTGTATACTATGCAGCAGCTACCATGAACTACTTGCTACCAATAATATTCTTGTTTAATTTTAATTTTTGCTCTAAACTGATAGTCTGACTCAATTTATAGCCCTGTTTTAGAAATGACTTCTACATTAGTAATCCCAAATCACTGTGGCTCTCCAAATCACTCTAGCTCTCAGTCAAAGGCTCAGTCAAACTGAGACCTGTTAAAGACCTTAGTTTGAAAAGGCCAAGATCTCCCACTGCATCTGGGGCCCTCTCCAGTTGTCCTGATTCATATCTGGCCACTGGACCTGAAGAGGAAAAGGGTGATAAGGGTAGGGAAGGGTAAGAGGTTCTGCCAGGGACCCTGATCACTATCAGTGACCAGAAACCCTGCAATTCAGTCTGGAAAGAATTCACCAGGCTCTAGCAACTTTGGAGCTGAGATTGTAAAGTTTACTGTTACGCTACACAAGCACAGCGGGCAAGGATTCTTAGGGAACCTGCAAACTTACAGAGATCACAGGCATAGTTTTAAGGAGTCAAGATATGCTAACTAGGTGAGTAAGGGTGGGATCAGGGAAGGAGTTAAGGAGTGGTCAGTGCCTAAAGGACACTAAGGAGTTACCCTATAGATAGGGCATTGAAGAATTTATGGTGAAGCTGGCCACTCTAACTAAGGGAGATAACATTTAGTGAAGGATTCATAGATAACTTATTGTTTCAAGCAGAGATAAACAGGTCATGAGTTGTTGCTGGGCAGAGTGCTGGAAGGGGGAAGGGGCAGAGTCAATGGTCTGAGGCTGGGGGGTGGAAATGTGATTGTACAGACTGGTTTTACAAATTGATTTTACAGACATAAATCCCAAAGCACCCCATTTACAAACTGATGTTACAGATTGATATTACAGACTGATGTTACATAGATTGATGTTACAAACATATATACATCCCAAGTACCCCATCAGACCCAGATGGCTCCTGGAGTTCTCCTCCAAGAGGCTGGTGACCTTGTACAACCCTCCCTCACTTAAATTCAATTCACTTGCAAATTGTGGCATTACCTCCCTGAGATTATGGTCCTTGTCCAGAATGAACTGAAGGACAACAACAACCTCTGTGAGTAGAGAAGGAACTTCCCACTGGGGACCAAACTTCCAGTTAGGCAACATGACTTACTTTCTTTCTTTCTTCCTTTCTTCCTTCTGTTAGAAATACCCAAGAATTTTACCTGGCTATGAGTGAATTTAGAAAAAAATATTTTTATTTCATGTTATTTCAGATTGGTAACTTGACCTTTTAACCCTAGTGAAAAGGCTCAAGTACAAATTTAAGCTAATTATATAGTCCTTTTATAATTCATCCTGATGTGAATTTCTCCCCTTGAATCTCATTGGTTAACATTTTGGGGTCCACATTTCAATTCCCCCCTCCTTTCCCATTTTCACATACTTTATAAAAGGAATTCTAAGCAGAATATTTTTATTTTTTTCCCCAATTGTCTACATCAGATAACATGAGAAAAGTTTTCTCCCCAATTACTAACAGATTTGACAAAAGTGTTAGTTTGAAGATTCCAGCCCACAATATCAACAATAAAAGTCCCATTATCTAATACCCAGTCTAGATTAATAGGCCTAGTCTTTGTGAATGACACCAGTTCTGGCAGTCCTTTTTGATATACAGGAAGGGGCCTTCTTAGATATGCTGAGTTTCAGGTGTCAGCCTTCCCCATTGTCCTTCACAAGAAACTCTCTTTTGTCTCTTACATTAGTCATCAGCATGGCTTCAACTCAGGTTTATAATTTCTGTTTTTTTAATATAATTTCTGTGGAAAAAAATTCAATCATATCTTACACTTCCTTTCTTTCTCTTTCTTTTTCCTTTCCTTCCTTTCTTCCCTCTTCACATACCCTTACCTGTTAGTGCTCTGTCCAAAAGGAATGTAAATTTTAATCTCTGAGCCTTTTTTTTTTTTCTCTTAAAGACCAGCCTCAACCCCAAATCACTCTGGTCCCAGTCCTACCTGGTCACTGTTTGGGCCCTGACTGGCTCAGAACGACTGTAAATGACAATTGTTTCTGTTTTGGCCAGGAACCCTGAGGGTCTTCCCCTCCCAGAGCTATTTTTTTTTTTAAAGAAGCCATCCTTTGCCTCATTTTAAAAAAATTAAGCCTTAGTCCCTGAATGGGTGCTGCCTCAGTCAAACTGAGACTTGTTAAAGACCTTAGCTTGAAAAAGTGAAGGTCCCCCCCACTGAGCCATCTCCAGTTGGCTGATATATATCTGGCCATTGAACCTAGATGGCTCAGGAGGTGAAAGCGAGGCTGGTGACTTTGCATAGCCTTCCTGAACCCTCACTTAAATTCAATTCACTTGCATGTCATGGCATCACTTCCCTGATATCATGGTCTTCTTCAAAAACAAAGGATAAACAGCAAGAGTAGCATCTGTTATTTCCATTTTTGTGATATTCAGTGTTTGTCATGTATTTGTGCAATAACTAATTTCCCAAAGAACAAATGATGAAATACACTTAGTGTTCCTCTAGTCTAAGGTTGTTATTTTACAAATGAGAAAACTGTGGCCCAAGAGGTTAATGTCCTGCTCAAGGTCACGCAGGTAGTAATAGACTGATAAGGGTTCTGTGTCATCTAAAAGTTAAGTGATGACACTTATGACATCCTAAAGTAAGTATTATTGGTGGGATCTAAATGCAGATTCTCTAACTCCAGCATCATTGCTTTTTCACTTTATTTCACCCTGAAGTGGTAGGGAAATAGGGATGTGGAATCTTTCACCTACTATCAGATATGGCCATTTTGTCTGACGCTTTTGCTTAATTATTTTTAATTTTTACAAGAGAAGGGTCAAGGAGAGAGGGAGATATTTTAGGTAATGGTCTATATTGCCAATGTGATTACCCACAGCTTATGCAGGTGTATTTCCAGGTTTGAATAGCAACATATAACAGACTCTCTTTTTTTAAAGACAAAACCAAGATATTTATTCATATACCAGAAAGCCAAATCCACCATGGTAGTAAAGAAGTTGGTACACATTACCAGTGTAGGGAGCACAAATATCCCAAGCTTTCCCTCTGTCAGGCCTCCCCACAAACAAGTTTACCCAGGCAAAAATCCTCCCTCTCTCACTCATGCTAGATGTTCTGCTCTTCTCTGCTCTGCCTGCTCTCTCTCCCCCAGCTCTGTCTCCTCTCAGTTCCACCTCACCCATACTTCCTGCTCCACCTCCTCCTCCTGCTCTACCTGTTTGGCAAGCTCCTCCCACCTTGGGCTCCATGTGATCACATAGGCCTATTAAGGGGCAGGGAAGATCTTCAAATTCCCTTAACATTATAGGGTCATAATGTTAAAAAAAAAAAAAAGATATCCATAAAGCTTGAAAACACCCCAAAGTTTTTTTTTTTTTTTTTTTTTACTACATAGCAACAAGGATTCTCTGGTTTCTATGTAATTTACAAACACTTGTTCTAATTGTTAGGCAATTTTTCATGACAGCAAGTTTAAATTTGCCTCTTTGCAATGCTCTTGGCCTTTTGGGGCCAACCAGGATAGGTTTAATACCTCTTCCATGTGACAGCCCTTTAAATACTTGAACACAGCTATCATGTTCCTAATGAGTCTTCTCTTCTGTAGGTTAAATATTTCTAGTTCCTGCGTATCACAGAGATATAAGACCTTTTATTATTCTCACTGTTCTCTACCTTATCAATAATTTTTCTAGAGTGTAGTGCCAAAAACCAAAAGACATTATGGAGTAATGGAAAGATCTTTGACTTTGAAGTCAGAAGATCTGGGTTGAAGTCACACCTCTGATATTTATAACCTGCTTCACCTTAAGTTAAGTCACTGATTCACCTTAGTTACTCCTTCTGCAAATTAAGCAGCTAGGCTACATGGTCTCTTAAGTTTTTTCCTGCTCTAAATCTGTGACTCTATGACTACAATGTTATAGATATGGTCTGACTAGGGCAAACTTGAATGACTATTGCTTCTTTTTTCCTAGAAGCTAGTTTTGTCTTATTGTAGCCATCAGCCTTTTTTGGGACATTTCATCAAACTCCAGACTCTTATAAGTTGGTAGTCCACTAAAGCCCCCAGATCACATTCAGACAAATTGATGTTTAACCATGACTCCTCTTTGAACCCAAATATTACCAGTAGAGATTCACACGAAGGAAGGGAAGGAAAGGGGAAGGAATTTTGGAGGAGTCATGAGTATGTCTGTCTAAACCAGTAGTCAGACTCAAATAGAAAAAGATTCTTGTTAGCTGCGTTTTGACTTAGAACACCATTAATTAACATCGTCTATGTTGTATTTTTATGTATTTTATTAAACATGTTCCAGTTATATTTTAATCTGGTACATCCTTAGCTCTGGTGTTTTACCTGCCACACGTAGTGTGCTGTCCTTATTTTGACATTTCTGGTAAACCATCCTACAGAATAATATAGTGTATGTTACTGTACAAGTCTATGGAAGAATATGTATCAAGTTATCAGAGATTCCTAGCAGGTTTTTTTTGGGGGGGGGGAAGTCAGGGCCAGTGGCATAGAGTATCTGCAGGTGAAATAAGAGTAAGCAGAGGATGAATATCTGAATGGTGGTTCAGGGATAGCTGTTGAATTTTGGCTAGAGGCAGATATACTTGAAGGAAGTTGCAGCATGGTATGTATGCAAATAAGTATATAAAGTAAATGGATAGCTGAATGGGGAAAGGGACTCTATGATCCACTAAGACACCCCAGATCACAGAGACTGAGTTCAATCTTGTGAAAAGGACAACTCCAAAGACATGGGAGTCAGGTTTTTCCCCCTTATACTTTTTTTTTTTTGTCTTTTTGTAGGGGGGACGGCAGGGCAACTGGGGTTAAATGATTTGCCCAAAGTCACATAGCTAGTAAGTGTTAAATGTCTGAGGCTGAATTTGAACTCAGATCCTCCTGACTACAGGATCAGTGCTCTATTCACTGTACCACCTAGCTACCCCTTTAGTGAGGTTAGTCTGGTGTGACTTATTCCTTTTTCTTTTTGGATGGGGTGTAATGGAAATGTAAATTTAAAGATCTTCCCTGCCCCTAGCTTAAGTGCACCTGGAGCCTGTGGTGGGAGGCTTGTTTTTCAGGAAAGCCCACACCTTGATACTTTGTGATTGGGCAGTGGGTCAAGGAGGTTGTTACATTCTCTGAGCCAAGAGAAGGCTATATAAGCCCTGAAGAGAGGCTTTGCTTTGGGGCTCACTTTGAGAAGTGTTGTGTGATTTGACCAGATGAGACTCTGGGAAGCCGTTGTTGAGAGCCCCCCGCCTTTGAAAACCCAGATGTTGATGCTTCCCTCTCTGGTAACTGTGATTTGGTATTGATATAATGGTTGGACAGTTTGGAAGCCTGTCTATTTGATCTGTAAGTTCTGTAACTCTGAAGTTTGGGGTGCTGACCTTTTCCCCCTGAACTAGGTAATATATGTTTGTTTGATTAAAGTAGGCTTGTTGACCCATTTTGAGTTGCTTTCCTTTTGAAAAGCAGATCTAAGAACCTGTGTTGGCAGTCACCCTGGGGATATTGGGGTGCTTGCTGCTACATGGGGGGAAAGCAAGGGAATTGGGGTTAAATGACTTGCCCAAGGTCATATATCCAGCAAGTATTTCAAGTGTCTGAGGCCAAATTTGAACTCAGGTCTTCCTGACTCCAGTGCCAGTGTTCTATTTACTATATCACCTAGCTACCCTCCCTTACACTTTTTGACTCATTATGCTACCACTGCTGAGCTCTAGGAAAACTTATTTAAAATTTAGGACTGATTCATGTCTTGGGTCTTCTGAAAAATGGATTAATGGGGTCCCTTTATAAAGGTAGTAAATGTATAAAGTAGATCAGCTACTGGACAGCTATTTATTTCCTCCACCACAAAAAAACATGCTTGAAACACAAAAGACAACAGTGACAAATATTGAGAACATGCTGTAGGAACTGATAATATATGAAATTTTTGTGGGGAGTAAGTTGATACTTAAAAGATGAAATAAAACCTTCCAGCATGCTTCCCTTCCTGCTGAGTACCTCCTTTCTCCACCCAACACTTTCTTCCTCCACCTTGCATCGATTTTCAGCTTCCATTTATGTGTTGTCTTCCCCAGTTAGATCAAACTCTGTGAGGGCAGGAACTAGCTTTCTTTTCCTCATTTGTATCTGTGGCACTTAACACAATGCCTAGCATCTGGCACACAGAATGTGCTTAATAAATGTTTATTTACTGAGTGAAGTAATTTCTGGAGCTGTAGAACAGGCTTTTTCACTTTCATCTCAACTCTACTCTGTCCAAGCCAATCACTTAAAATCCATATCTTCTGAGAAGCTAGGGAATGTCTTGGGTTTATCTTTCTAGAAATGTTAGAAACGGTCCTTCTGAGAAGCTGTTTTAAAGGTTACTTCCCACTCAACAACCAGTATCTGGATCCAGAAGTTCCCATCATCTCAAACTCACAAGGTTGCCACAAAGGCTACATCAATATCAAGATCGATTTTCAGTCACACAAGTTTAGTAATTGCCTGAGATTGAATTTGAACACAGGTAAGAGCACTGACCTGGAAATCGGAAAGATTCATCTTGTCTCAGATACTTATTATCTGTGTGACCCTGGGCAAGTCATGAAACCGGTTTGCCTCAGTTTCCTCATCTATAAACGAGCTGCAGAAGGAAATGGCAAACTACTCCAGTATCTTTGCCTGGAAAACCCCAAATGGAGTCATGAAGAATCAGCCACTAATGAAAAGACTCAACAACAACACTATTTGGTGTTATTCCAGCTTCCTTATCCTCACTTATCCCCCCATTGACAAGTCTTGTAGTTTCTATCTTTACAACATCTGCAATATGCGTTCCCTTTTTTAAAGTCATGAGGCTATCATTCTAGTACAAGCCTCACCACTTCTTGCCTGGACTACTGAGATTTCCCTTCCCCAAATCTCTTCCACTCAGTTTCCAAAGTGATTTTCCTAAAACTCAAGTCTATCTATGTCACTCCCCTAATCATAAATCCCAGTAGCTCCCTGTTACTTCCAGGGTCAAATATAAAATCCCAGTGCATTTAAAGCCCGTCACAATCAGGCCCCTTCCTACTTTTTCTGCTATCTTACTTGTCTACCCACTCTTCCATCCAGCAACACTGTTCTACCTGCTGTTTCTTGATCACGAGGTATCATGTCCATCTCCGTGCTTCCGCAGTAGGCGTTCCTCAAGCCTGGAATACTCAGCTTCCTCAAGTCAACCTATTAGTTTCTGTCTGGATTCAGTTCAAAATTATTTTGAATTTTTTTTTTTTGGAATTTTCAAATCTTACCTTCTGCAGGAAGTATTTCCTGGTCCTCACCCTCCCTCAGGCAGAGCCTGTTTTTGAGATTACATTGCATTTATTCTGTATATATTCAGTATCTTTCTAGTTACTTACATGTTAGCTTCCCCATCAGAAAAGCGAGTTCTTTGAGGGAAAGGGCTGTTTTTGCCTTTCTTTGTATGCCAGGCATAATAGGCACTTAAAGGCTTGTTGATTGCTAATTGATAGCCAAAATGCCATTTTTCTGGTGGGGGAGGAAATACCTTTAAGTTCTTTATTATTCTAGACAGTAGGTGGCAGTAACTAATTTATTTTCCCTTGGAATCTCTTGTTTTTCTGTAGGAGAGGAGCTCGGATTTTTCTCCCAAAGAGCAGAATCAGAAAAAGCTGATTTGGCCCGATGTACGAGGAGGCGGTGCCCGGGGCTGACCAATGAGAACCTCATCCAGCAGGGGTGGGCTTCTGTTGAACTGCTTCCTTGGGTGGCACATTTATTTTGTTCGTTATGCTACCTCTAACCCTTTCTCTTTCTAGGCAAATCATTCTAGGAAGGGGGAAGATCTTAACACATTGGCACAAACCTGCTGCCCTCATGTCTACTTTGCTGATCCATCAGCCCCAGTATTCCTGGTTGAAAGATCTGGGACTCAAAGAAGAAAACGAAGGCGTTTATAATGGGACCTGGGGTGGAAGAGGAGAGGTAAGCGAGGAGCTCTTGGAAATCTGATCTCAGGTCTGGAGGCCACAACTCATTTGCAAAAATGCTTTGCTCTTTTGGGTTCTAGTTGCATTATAAGTATCATTTGAGTCTTTGTTATTGTAATATTGTAATGATTATACTTTTTTCTTTTTTGACCCCTGGGTTCTTGAACCCAGAGGAAGAAATGTAAATACTTACTTAAAGTTAGTGCTAACCCAAGTTTTTGCGGAAGGATCTGGGAAATAGTCCTTTTGCAGCTTTAGTATGAGTCTTAAGCTGTGAAATGCTCTAGAAAGAACACATTGTAACATAGGGAATTTTTATGCCTCCTTTCATAAGTGCTTAACATTAAAAAAAAAAAATTCCGCCCTAAGGTTGAAAAATTGCCCAGAGTGAAGCAGCAATGTGAGCACACGAGTTCAGAATTCCATTCTGTTGCTTAAAGGCTGTCGTGGCTTTGGGCAGGTTACAACTTCTCTTGGGCTTAATTTTTTCCTTTGTAAAATGAAATTGGGCTAGGATGCCTCTTGTATAATTAGAATTAAGTATTACAAAAGAAAAGTAAGAGTCATGTTGGGAGCATGTATGTTTCGAAAGTGAATTTAAAAACTAGGAACTATGTTTGCAACCTCTGCAGAAAAAAACTTAAAAGAATGGCAGTACTTCCAGCAGATAAGTCTGGGAAAACTTAATTCTGATGGCAAAGAGTACATTTGTTGGTCTGTCTTGCATTTACTCCCACCCCCCAAAAAACATTCCACCCCTTTATCTTTTTATGATAACGTAGTCTAACCAGACAGATTTTTTTTTAAGGTTGTTACAAGCTACTGCCCAGCTAACAATGAGCCTATTGCCAGAGTACGTCAAGTAAGTATACTCTTAGTTTATACTTCCTTTTTGGGTGTATGAAACTTATTCAGAACATATGGTAATTAATAATGGAAATGCCCAGAGCAGATCATGATACTTTTTTTTAATTTGGCATTTATTAAGAGCTAAAAGTAACACCTTTTATTGGACAAAAAATAGATAACTAGATCAAGAGAATAGACTAGAGATACTAGGCATTCCAAAAAGTGTATACAAAGGATAAGTATTTTAATTGAACTACTGAACATCAAAATTAGGAAAAAGATTTATTATGTAAAAAAATGCATTAGTAGAAAATTAGCTGGTAATTTGGCTGAAAAGATTTGAATTCATCTCACAGCATATAATTTAGTGAATTCTAACTTAATGTTGAAAAAATGCAATAAAAGTGGAAGAAATTACTCATAACTGTTTCTTTTAAACAAATTAAATAAGATAGACATGCTTTAATAGAAAGTAAACAAATGTTTATTAAGCATGAGTGTTTTACAAATATTTTCTCATTTGATCCTCACAACATTCCTGGGAGTTACAGTTGGTGAAACTGAGGTAGACAAACCTTAAGTTACATTCCTAGAGTCACACAGCTAAGTAAGTGTCTGAGGCCACATTTCCATACTCTTCTGTACCACCTATAGCTGCGTCTATAGAGGCAACCTATAGATAAAACAATTCTGTACATGATGTCAGTATAAATTAAATTTTTGAAATATTTATTTAATAAATATAAAAATAACATTCCAAGTACATAAAAACTTTAAAAAATTTACAAAAGAAGGTACAGCTAGGTAGTACAGTGAATAGAGCCTTGGAGTCAATAGGACCTCAGCCTCAGACACTTGACACTTACTAGCTGTGTGACCTTGGGCGAGTCACTTAACTCGAAATTGCCTTGCTTCTAAGAAAAAATTTAAAAATGTAACTCTAGTTAAATGGTGAAAATGTATATGAATGTCAATTTTCAAGTGAGAAAATGCAAATTGTTAATTAATAACTTTTTGAAAACTACAGCTTCAATAATTAATGTGAATTAAATAATTGAGGTATTCATTGGCAAAAAAATTAAAGTAGTAAAATCTTTCTGGAGAGCAATTCACAACACTGTAAAAGTTACAAAACTGATCATATTCTTTTTTTTTTGTAAGCATTTGGGGGTAAGTAACTTACTCAAGGTTACACGGCTAGTCATTATTTGTGTGGGTGCTCATTTTCTGAGGGCGGATTCGATCTCAGGTCATCCCAACTTCGAGGCCGTGCTCTTACTCACTGTGCCACCTAGCCGCCCCTAAAACTGATCATATTCTTTAACCAGGTAATTCTGTTATTGGAAATATCACTGCAATCGCAAAAAATTGAAATTAACCTTACTATGTCACAGGAAGGGGAGTTCTTAAATTTTGGTAATAATAGTAATAGTAACAGTGATAATAACAGCTAGCATTTAAGGTATAAACATTTAGCTTTAAGGTTTACAAATTATCTTATATATGTGTGTGTATTCATATGTTTATGTCAGCTCATTTGGTAGAGTAATGTAATAGAATTTAAAAAAGCAATTCTCAAACTTTTTGATCTTGGGACCCTTTATACTTTTAAAAATTATTGGGGACCTCTCAAAGAGCTTTTATTTATATCTACTGTTAATTGCTATAATAGAAATTAAAATAGTACTTTTGACCCCTTCATAACATCTCTCAAATATGCCCCCTTATCTCCTGTAATACTGTCATCACTGTGGACTATTATAATAACATGCTAGTTGACTTCTCAATCACAAATTTTTCCCTAGTTCATCATTGTCTACTTAGCTGTTGAAGTGATCTTCCTAAAGCACTATTCTCAATAAACTCCAGTGGTGCTCCCCCATCACCTCTAGTGTCAGATATAAAATCCTCTTTTTGGTGTTCAGAGCCTTTCGTTTCTTACCTTTCCAGCCTTCTTACATCTCCCATGGACTCTGTGATCCAGTGACACTGGCTTCCCTGCTGTCCCTTGAACAAGACACATCTCCCAGCTTTGGGAATTTTCACTCTGTCCCCCATGCCTGGATTGTTCTTTTCCTCATCTTTGCTGCCTGGCTTCCTTGGCCTTCTTCAGATACCAGCTAAAATCCCACCTTCTACAGGAAGCCTTTCCCAGTCTCCCTTAATTTTAATGCCTTTCCTCTATTGATTATTTCTAATTTATCTTGTATTTGGGTTGTTTGCACGTAATTGTTTGTATGTTGTCCCCTCACTTCTTTCCCCCTCCCCTTTTGACTGTGAGTTCCTTGAGATCAGGAGCTGTAATTTTTTTGTCTTTGTATGTATGGATTAACACAATGCCTGAGACATATAGTAAGCATTTGATATGTTTGTTAGTCAGTAAACCCCCTGAGAGGGTCTGGGAGAACACTAGGGGGTCCCTGAACCATACTTTCTAAATTGTTGTGCTAAAGCAAGTAAAACCAACAAATATGAGGGATATAAAGAAATGTGGAAAGGCCTAAAAAACCCTTTTTTAAAACAGAAAAAACAAAAATGTTCTGATATGAAGCCTTTCCTAATTTTCTTTCCATTGTCCAGCTAAAAATGAACTTTCTTTCTAAGATGAAATGCTCCATGTACTTATGTATTTGCCATGTGTATGCATATTTTTCATCTCACTTATTTTTTGGTATTTCCCTTTAATGTAGCAGGCATTTAATAAATGTTTATTAAATGTATGCTGTTTAGCAAATAGTATGTGGTAAGCTCTTCTTTTGGTAGGCCATGCAAGAACTAGATATGTTAGTGAGTACTTGGTTATATTCTATGAATTAGTTTGTGATCAGTTTTATTTTGGACACAGTAAGTATAAAGACTAAGTATGGGAAAGTGGAAGTTATTTTATTAAAAAACCTATCTCATCTCAGTATATAAAATTGTTTGTTTTGCAGAGATGGGGAATATTACCTAAAACTTATTAGAAAGATGAGAATACAGATATATTTTTATATATGTATATATGCATATAAACATGTATGTAATATAAATAAATACAGATATGCACATGTATATGTATATAGAAAATATATGTATATAAAATTCATCTATATTCTCATCTTTCCAAGATTTTAGGTGGTATTATATGTATATATTTACACACACACACACACACAATACACACATGTATATATGTAAAAATACATCTGTATAGTCTGAGTGATTACCAGTAACCTTTCCTTTTGCCTCTCTTCCTACTTTCCCCCTTCCCCCATTATTCCTTCCACCAGGCCAATCTGGCAGATTATGAAGAAACACTAAAGAAAGCCAAAGAAGCCTGGAAGATATGGGCAGATGTAAGTAATTTTACTCAATTAACATTATTCATTTGCTTCCACCTTTTTTTTAGAGTGTGTTGTGGGGCAAAGTATGAGGGTTAGTGAAATGTTCTTAATATGCGGGAGTAGAAGGAGTTTTGACAACCAGTGATTAAAAAGTCTCTGGGTCAATGGAATGTTACTTTAACCTAATTTTGGAGGAAATGGAATATACCTTTCTAGGTAGGGAAGAATCCCAGTTTTACTATAGTTCTTCTAAAGGTATTATAAATATTACAAGTCTATCTTGTTCTGGTGAGTCTTTGGATGCTAGAGAGTAGCCTGAGGCAAGTGTTAACTAATGTGCTTGATTGCACTTAGAGGTTGTTTTGCAGGCTGGGACAAGTTAACTTGATTTTTTCAAAGAGAAAAGCTGCATGATATGGCAGAAGGAGCACTGGTTTTATAGCTGAGGATTTGGATTCATATTCTGTCTTTGATACTTACTATTTGTGTGATCTTGGACAAGTCACTTAAATCTTTCTGGGCTTCAGGATCCTCATCTTTAAAATGGATTAAGTGGCTTCTTTGAGTCTCCTTCCTGTGCTAGACTTGATATCATGATGGCATAAGAAAGATAAAAAAATGAAAGATGAGGCTCTGAAATGAACTGATATTTCACAAATTTTTCATTTTCTGCTCTCAAGAGATAGTTTGAGGCTCATGTATTTACAGTTACTCAGGCTAGAGAACCTTGTAAAAGGAATTGTGTGGGTGGAAGATTGTTCTGACCCTGGAGATTCTACAGTTAATAAAATAATCAGAGATGCAGCTATTTCATGAGACAGCAATACTGAGCAAACTTGTCTAACTTTGCTGAGCTTTTGTTTAACCAGTTTCATGTATAAATTAGACTTTAGTGTCCTACTTTACATAACCAATAGTGTTCTTGGCTTGGAATTGGTTAAGCTAAGTTTTACCTGTCTTAGATGGGTATAACAGTATCCAAAGATGTGGTACTAATAATTAAATGAAGATGTGTGAACACAAATAGTGTATCAGAAATTTTTACTAAAATAATTTTTTTGTGTATATAAAAGTGTACTTAGGGTACCTCTGTGACCAGGAACAACAACACTACACTATTTGATAAAGTGCTTGGCTTTACTTTGCAAAAAAAAAAAAAATTACTCATGGAGTAAATGCTAGCTAGGAACCATTTAACCTAGAGATCAGAAGACTTAGGGAGACATAACTGGTAGCTCTCTCTTCAAATATTTGTAGATTTTTTTATGTGGAAGAGAGATTGCTTTTACTATGAGGACAGACCTAGGAACAGTGGGTAGAAATTACAATGATGAAAATTTGGGATTATGTTCAGGAAAAAGTTTCTAATGTTTGAGCTGTCCAGAAGTGGGATAGATTCCCTTCCTTGTAAGGTGATATGATATAGTAAGTGTCCCCTCACAGGAGATGTTCAGGCAAAAGCTGAATGTCACTTGTCAGGTATATTTTATTTTATTTTTTTGCTTTTTGGAGGGAGAAAGGTAGGGCAGAAGGAGTTAAGTGACTTGCCCAAAGTCATGGATAGTTTTTCTGTTAAGTGCCTGAGGCTGGATTTGAACTCAGGTCCTCCTGACTCCAGGGCCGGTGCTGTATTCACTGTGCCACCTAGCTGCCCCTTGTCAGGTATATTTTAGAAAAAATGTTCAGAAATAGTTGCACCAAGGGTTACTGGCTGTAGGATCTTGGATTTAGAGCTAGCAGAGTCGTAGAAGTCATCTAATCAGATTCTTTTGTTTTTACAGACAAGGAAACGGACCCAGGTTGTGACTTGCCCAAGGTCACACAGATAGTATATAGAATTTGAATCTAGGTTGTTTGACTCCCAAGTCCAGTGTTCTTTCCACATTACCACTGGGGTCCTTTTAGAAACTGTGATTGTGGGCGGCCAGGTGGCCCATTGAATAGAGCACTGGCCCTGGAGTCAGGAGGACCTGAGTTCAAATCCAGCCTCAAACACTTAACACAAAAACTAACTATGTGACCCTGGGCAAGTCACTTAACCCTATTTGTCTTATTCCACTGGAGAAGGAAATGGTAAACCATTTCAGGATCTTTGCCAAGAAAACCTTGTGGACACTATGGTCCACATAGTCACCAAAATTCCACATGATTGAATAATAACAAAAAAAAAAAAGATTTTAGAAAACAGCTGCCCTGTCCTAAGGTAAGGGCAGCTAGGAGGTTCAGATGGTGCAGTACATAGAGTGCTGGGGTAGAGTTAGAAGGGTTCATCTTCCCGAGTTAAAATCTGACCTCAGATACTTACTAGCCATGTGACCTTGGACAAGTCAGTTAACATTGCCTCAGTTTCCTCATCTGTAAAATGAGCTGGAAAAGGAAAGGCAAACCACTTGGGATAAAATTTTTATAGACAGTTTCTCAGGTCAAGGTCTTCTATCTCAAATACATAAATAACTGTCATTTATAAGAATACAGTTATTTCCCAGTTGATAAATTGTCAAATGATATGAATGGGCAGTTTTTTGGTGAAATCATCCAAACTATATATAATCATATAAAAATCCTCTAAACCATTATTGATCAGAGAAATGCAAATTAAAACAATTTTGAGATACCATCTTACACCTATCAGATTTACTAAAAATGATAGATGTCCTTCAATTAGGGAATTGCTAAACAAGTTGTGGTATATAATTGTGATGGAATACTACTGTACTATAAGAAAGGATGAATCAGTTGATTTTAGAAAAATGTGGAAAGACTTGGATGAAATAAGGAAAGGCAAAATGAGCAGTACCAAGAGAACATTGTATGTAGTAACAGAAACTTTGTCCTAAGAATGACTTTGAATGGCTAATTCATCTTGAGTAAGATAAATACTCAAACCAACTATAAAGGACCTATGAAGGAAGATGCTATCCATCCCAGATAAAGTTCTTTATAGTATTATATATACGTGTGTGTGTATGTATATGTGTGTATACATATATATGTGTGTATACACATAAATGTATATGTGTGTGTGTTTATACACACACATATACATACACACATATACACACACACACACACATAATCTCTTCTAGGGTGGGGAGGGAGGAAAAAAAAGTGTGCAGCAAAAAACAACAACAAAAAAGAATTTTGAAATTCTCTTAACTGATAACAATCTTTCTATCTTTCCTATTGCCTTTCTATGCCAAACCCTACTCTTTATCCTCACCTGTGATCTACAGTCCCAGGTCATGACCCCTGCAGTTGTCACTGTCTCCTCCTTTCTCTACCTTGACCCTTTGATCAACCAGTTCAGCTCTACATTGTCTTCTTTGTTGTGTTTCCCGGTCCCATTATTATATAACCAAATGTTCCCTGCCAAGCCTTAGTCCTGAATCACTCCCACCATCTGCCTTCATTTCTACTCACATGCTGCTTAACAAAGGTGGAGAAAATCACACAGTCATTCTGACTGGGTCCATTTCATTTCAGTTGGGCCCTCATTGCTACTTGACAATCTTTCTCTACCTCCCTTATCAACTCACTGTCTTATTCTTCATAGTGGTTCTCAATCTTTTCAAACCTCTTACAACTCGTTCTTCCCCTTCCCTCTCCTATTTTTCAGAAAAAAATTGAGGCCATTCAGTGAGAGCTTCCTTTTCCTTCTTCCTTACCTCATATTACTCAAATGCCTTTTTACCACTATCTTCATTACCCCCATCTCACATTAAGAGTTGGTACCATTCCTTGCCAAGGCAAACCTTTTCTGTCTGCACAAGTGATTACATTACATTCCAGCATCTCTAGTATATTGCCCCTTCTCTCTCCCCACTCTCACTTGTCTTCAATCTCTCCCTGTCCATTTGTTGCTTCCCTACTGCCCACAAACGCTCAAATTTTATTCATCCCCTCACTTCCATCTCCACTATTGTCTCATGTTGCATCTTGCCTTTGGGGCTAAACTCCTTGAGAATGTTGTCCACAATGAGTACCTCTACTTCCTTTTCTATCATTCTCAACTCCTTAAAATATGGCTGTTGATCTTATTTTTCAACCAAAACTGCTATCTTCAGTTACTGGTGATCTCTTAATTGTCAAATCCAATGGCCTTTTCCCAGTCCTCTTTCTTCTTGAATTCTCTGTAGCCTTTAACAATGTTTATCTCATTGGAGTTGCTTTAATTTACATTTCTTTAATTAGTGATTTGCAACATTTTTTTCACATGGCTTTTGATAGATTGGAATTCTTTGAAAACTTCCTGTTATGTCCCTTGACTATGTATTCATTAATGGCTTATTAATTTGAATCTGTTGCTTATACATCTTTAAAATGAGACCTTAATAAGAGAAATTTACTGTAAAGATTTTTACCCCAGTTCTGTTTCTCTTCTCTTTAGCTGCATTGATTTTGTTTTGTAAAAAAAAATTTATTCAATCTTTTATATTCAAAATCGCTCATTTTATCTTCTGTGATACTTCCCCTTCTGTGGTCATGAATTCTTTCCCTATCCATATGGCAGAAAGGTAATTTCTTCCATGCTCCTCTAATATGCTTATGATGTTGCCTTTGACATTTATAACATGTAACCATTTGGCTCTTGGTATATCATGTGAGATGGTTGATCAATACTTAATTTCTGTTTGTATTTTCCTTGTAGTTTTTGTCATACTAGTAGTAACTATCGTCTTTGGTTTTATTGACAGCTGTACTACTGTTTTTTGTTTTTTTTCTGTATGCTGTGTATCTAATCTATTCCACTCATTGTTTTCTCTGTTTTTAATTAAATCAAATAATTTTATAATTATTGCTTTTGGTATAGTTTGAGATCTGGTACTGATAGGAATACTTTTGAGATTTTCAACTTTTTGTTTCTATAAATGAAGTTAATATTATTTTTTCTTATAATCTTTGTAATTGTAAAGTAATCCTTTGGTAGCTTGAATAGTATGATAAAAAAAGAATTGTAATTTTTTAATATGCTGACTCAGCCTAGTCAAGGATAATTTAAATTTTTCTGTTAATTTAGACCTGTCTATATTTCTATAAAGTGTTTTGTAGATTGACTTTTTTTACTCTAAGCAAAATATGTGTGCCATTAAGTAAATAAGGTTTTAGAAGTATTTTAAGTTGGTGAGTATTTTGCTATCATAGTTCTTAATTACATGTAAAAAAGTACTGGAGCTCTACATGGATTGTGATCAGTCATGTAAAAACTCCCCTCCTTCCCCTCCCTCCCAGTGGGAGGTAGGCAGTGTTAGCATTCCTTTGTAAAGCTTTTTAATCAGTGATGCTTTGGATTTTATTGCAGTGATAGACTTAATATGCTGCTCATTTTCAATTGCTTTTATCTTTTAAATTGATTAGTTAAGTTTTATTCTTTACTTAGATTCCAGCCCCAAAAAGAGGAGAAATAGTGAGACAGATTGGGGAAGCCTTGCGACAGAAGATTCAAATCTTAGGAAACTTGGTAAGGTATTTTCAAAGTAAATGTGTCTTAAAAAAAAAAACAAAACACAAACCAACCAACCTACAGTTGCCTGGTGTTCCTATTTTATGTAAGAGTGATTTTTAAAAACCAAACAAATCGTAATTTTAAAATGAACTTTGTGGATCAGATAGTAACAAAATGAATAGGGAAACACAAAATGGATTTTTTGACCTTTTGAAATTGATTTTATAGAAACAAAACCTGGTATCTTTCCTACTGATACATTCACTATAAATAAATAAGGAAAAAAAAACATTTAAAGCTGAATGTACCGGAACTTCCTGTAGTACTTAATAGCTATATGTAGCAGCAACCACACTGGCATACCCAGGATGGCTGCCCGCACAGTTTCTTAGATCTGCTTTACTAGCAAAGATAATTGTTTAAGGGGTCAACTATCTTTTTAATATTACATTCACTAGTCCAGGGGAAAAGTCAACACCCTGAATGAACTTCAAGAGAAAATACAAACAGAAAATACGAACAAAGAAATAAAGACCAGCAGACAGGGTTCTGACTGTCTGAATCAAAGCAGTGTTGCTATACGCTTTACATACATCCCCGAGAAAACCTTTTTATCTGAGCAGTGGGAGCTCTCAACATATGGCCACTCAGAATCTTGACCAGGGAATCATAAGATCCTTTTCATAATTGAGCCCCCAAAGCAAAATTCCAACTCAGAGAGTGTATATATATATGTAGTGTGTGTATACATATATATATATATATGTATATATACACACACACTTCTCAGAGCCAAAAAGCATTTGACGAGCTCTCTTTACTCAGTGCCTAATTAGAAATTAGCAAAAGGTGTGAAAGCCTTCCCACAAGCAAGCCTTCCTACAAGCAAGCTTCCTTTAATGGGCTCTACTGTGAGGCCTATTAATGGGCCAGGAAGATCTTAAATCCCATTAACATTACACTATAACATAATATTTGATATAAAGTGGGTCTATTTTGAATTTCATTCAAGTGTACTTTTTTTTTTTTTGCTTTTTGGGGGGCAATTGGGGTTAAGTAACTTGCCCAAGGTCACATGGCTAGGTTTTTGTTTGTGTGCATTAAGTGTCTGAGGTTGGATCCGAACTCAGGTCCTTCTGACTCCAGGGCTGACACTCTACTCACTGCACCACCTAGCCGCCCCTTCAAGTGTACTTTTAAAAATGGAAAAACTACAACTACTTCATTAAAAGAATTCAGTGGCATGAATCTAGAAGAAATCTGAAGTTTATTTAATGATTTTTTTTTTTTTTTGGCTTTTCAGGCCTCTCACCTAGTCTGTTGCACTTCTATATACTTGTATTATTTTGTCTTATAGTTATCTATTATATATGTTATTTCCTTACTTACTTGTACGGTCCATGAGGATAGGAACTAGACCCTAATATTTATTTATATATTCTAGACCAGGGGGTGGGGAACCTGTGGTCTTGAGGACAATGTGGCCCTCTAGGTCCTCAAGTCCAGTGCTTTGACTGAATCCAAACTTCACTTATTGAATTTGCACATTCCCCACCCTTGTATTAGACCCTAATGTATGTCTGTATACCTTCTTGATATGTAATGCTATGCTTTCCATATAATAGGTAAGTGTTTGGTAAATTTGGTAAATTTTCCTCTGTCTCTCAAATCTTTTACTAGCTCCTGCAAAAAAGTTGCATAATCTTGCCTTTCTTGTCCTTCTACATTTCTACTTCAATCCATTTTATAATATCTTTGCCTAATATATGATTGCTTTCTCCTTTCTAGGTGTTTTTTTTTATTAAAACTGAAGTTTGAAAGATTCATTCATGTTTTAAAATTTTTAAAATTTGTATGTACATAATTTTTATTTTCAGGTATCTTTGGAGATGGGAAAAATCTTAGTAGAAGGGGTTGGAGAAGTTCAGGAGTATGTGGATATCTGTGATTATGCAGTTGGTTTATCACGAATGATTGGAGGACCCATTTTACCTTCAGAAAGTAAGCAAGTAAAATATGATAAAAATCTGCTAACTACAATCATACATCTTTCTAATAAAATCATCAGGTTAGCAAATAAACTGAGTTACTTAGGAAGATACAAAGTTAACCAAAAATTTTCTAGATACCATCATATTTGAATGTGTAATTAATCTGCTTGTTGAAAAGGATGGGGAAAACTTCATATATAGTTAGTATAAGCTTAACTATGTATTTATCTGATGAACTCTGTTAATTAATTTTCTACATTTGAGAACACGTGTATTTAAAAATTTTGATCTGGAAAATTAGGAAGTACATCCACAAAGGAGCAAATAATTTGGATTACTACTTCTAGAATTTTAAACAAATACCAGGTTAACCTAAAGGTTTTTATTTTATTTTTAGTAAAAAAAAATGCTGTGTAACTGGGAAATAAGATATGCAGGCAGTGAGGTATGGAGATCCATCTTGCCCTACTGGAAAGTCAGAGTGGGGATGGGGGAAGATATAGGAGAGAGCAGATTGGGGGAGGGGGTATTCAGTGGGATGTCTGTTTTGGGGTGGTGAGTAGGGGAAAGATGGGGAGAAAATTTGAAACTCAAAATCTTGTGGAAATGAATATTGTAAACGAAAAGTATACAAAAAAATATGCTGACTTTGTGCCAGGCAGAGAAGTACAAAGGTGACTCTGCCTTTAAGAAGGTTACATTCTTTTGGGAAAACATGTACGTATTATGCATATAGGATAAATACAATTTAGCGTCAGAGAAAAATATTTAATACCATACTCTTCATTTTAAACATCTGAGAAACCATATATCTTATTTATATAAACATTGTTCTACTTAGAGAGAGAAATGTGAGTTCTTTGATGCTCTAACATGGTGTCTGACACAAGACACTTTTGAAGCAACATTTATTTGAATCTTGAATAGCACACAATTCATATTACTGTAGAGAATATGTTTTAAGAGTAGTAGATTTTGGGGTGGCTAGGTGGCTCAATGAATAGAGCATGGCCCTGGAGTCAGGAGGACCTGAGGTCAAATCTGGCATCAGACACGACACTTAACTAGCTGTGTGACCTTGGTCAAGTCACTTAACCCCAATTACCCTGCTCTCCTCTCTCCAAGAAGGAAAAAAAAAGTTAAGAGTAGTAGATTTTCATTTACTAGAACAGTAGTCATTGAAATCTTTCGGGAAAGCCCCTGAAGAATCATCCTCTTAAAACAACTCTTTTTCTGACCTTTCCCTTCAAAGGTTCTCTCCCCTGACTGATCACACCTACCCCAAAGTAATCAAAGAGACTTGCTCTCACTCATCAATTCTTTAATCCTTCAGAAAATATCATTAGGTGTGTCATTACTCTGATGCCTTCAGAGGAAAAAGCAATGTTCTAAATTAAAGAGAAGATATTTCTTAGTCTGTGTCTAGTTACCACCTGTAATCCATTTTCTTGAGCTTTATCTTTTCTTCCAGACCTTTTATAACTTTCCTAAGAGAAGTGATTAGGTCTAAGAAAAGGGATGGAGGGCATTAGTGGAGAGGAGGGCATTGCTTCCTGAGAAGTTTAAGTACTCATAACATTTCCTTCCTGATTTAGGCTGCAGAAATATTTGTTAATATTTCAGTTGAGCTAAAAAATGGGGTTATGATTCCATAATAGTTAGGGAGGTTATGCCCCAGCAATTAGAGGGAATCATACAAAGTTTTCTTTATTGTGGTTTTTAATTTGGGGTTTTTATTCTTCTCATTCAGGACCTGGCCATGCCCTCATTGAACAGTGGAATCCTTTGGGCTTAGTTGGAATCATCACTGCATTTAACTTCCCAGTGGCTGTATATGGCTGGAACAATGCCATTGCTCTGATTTGTGGGAATGTCTGCCTTTGGTAAGACTTATGGTTTCCTTTTCCTTTTTTTTTTTAATCAAACAACTTCAGAAGTGCAGGTTATAACATTGTCTGCCCTTCCATGACCATTTGTGCTTTACTTTGTTTATATTTATGATTTTCAGTATCTTATTTTATTTATGCTTGATTTCATCCCTACTGTTTTTACCCTAAACTTCCTTTTTGCATTCCTTTTGATACCTAGCACAGTGCTAGTGTATTAACATTGAGGTATTACAATTGTGAAGGTGTTGAGGAATCAGTATATAAGGTTACTGAAGGAGGGGAAAATGCCAAAGGTTTAACAAAAAAGCTTTAGATTTTATTGATACTGAAAAAAATGGCCAAGAGGAGGATTCTGAGAAGATGGTGGAGTAGGTTAGAAAATTCCTAGCTTTCAAGATTTTCCCCCACAAAAGAGTTAAATAGCACCTTAGGGTGAACAAAGTGTGGGTGGAGATAAATAAGAACAGGGGCATAATCTGGGCCCTCCTAAGACAATTTGAGAACATCCTTAGGAAAATTTTAAGAGCAGGTTTTGTTCCTGTGAAGAGTAAACACCTCCAGGATAGGTTCCCTTTTTAACTTCAAGCAGTTAGCCTCTTAAACAACAAGCAGCAAGCCCTGGGGTTAGTTGGCTTGAAATGCTGCTTAGGCCCCAGCCACTGGAACTTTGTTGGTGTTCTGAGCCCAGAAAGATCAAAGGAACCTTGGGTGACCAGGAACACCAGACCCAGCTGTGCTTTGGAGAGCAGTGGGGACAAGAAAGGACCAGCACACGTCCTGGTGAATGCAGAAGTTGTGGGACAGAAAGCCCCTGGTTGTGGGCACTTAGAGGAGGCTGGAGGTTTGGCTTTGGTTTCAGGTTAAAGAACTGAAGATCTGAGGTAAGAGGTGTGCCACACCCCAGGGCTAGAGATGACTATAAATAACTAGGATATCACCACGAAAGCATATCACTACTCCCAAAGAGCAAAGTTAAATGGTCACCTGCCCAGGAAGAATTCATAGAAGATTTTTAAAAAGACTCAAAAATCAAATGATTGTTGTGGCTAGGTGCAGTGAATAGAGCACCTGCCCTGACGTCAGAAGGACCTAAATTCAAATTTAGCTTCAGACACTTGACACACTTTCTAGCCGAGTGACCTTGGGCAAGTCACTTAACCCCAATTGCCCTGCCTTCTACCCTCCCCCCCCCAAAAAAAAATAAAGAAAAAATCAAATGATAGAGATGGAGGAAAAACTGAAAAAGAAAATAAGAATAATCCAAGAAAAACAAGAAGGGTATGAAAGGAAAGTTAACCAGTTAGAAAAGGAGATTCAGAATCTTAAGGAAGAAAATGACACCTTGAAAATTAGAATTGGGCAGTATAGATCAAGAGGAGAAAATTTAAAAATAATCGGACTAACTGAAAATTATGACCAAAAAAAGAATCTTAATACACTAATACAAGAAATAATAAAAGAAAATTGTCCTGAAGTATTAGAATGGGAGGGAGGGGGGGAAGTAGAAATAGAAAAAATCCATTGATCACCACTTGAAAGAGATCCTATGAGGAAAACTCATAGGCATATCATAGTCAAATTCCGAAATCCCCAGCTCAAGGGAAAAATATTAAAAGCATCAAGATTAAAGCAATATCATGATCAAATTCCAAAACCTCTAGCTCAAGGAAAAAATATTAAGAACGTCAAGGTTAAAGCCAGTTAGAATTACACAAGACCTAGGAGCAGAGACATTGAAGGTATGTTTTGGGAATAGAGAATCTGGAAAGATTTCCTTTTAATCAGGTTTGTACTGGCAAGACCATGGTAAATCACCTAGGAAACCATTGGCCAAACATGGAAGCCAGATTGCAAGTGATAGTTGTTTCTAAGTTAGAATGCTTGTAACCTTTTGGAGGGACATTAAGAGCTTAAATCCTAATTTAGTCACTAAGTTCACTTATTTTCATTTAAAATAACTTTGGAAGTGACTTGCTTCTTATGAATGACTTGATTTTTGTTTTTTATACCAAATGACTAAACAAAATTAAATTTCTTCCTTTTCTTCTAAAGGAAAGGAGCACCAACAACTCCACTTATTAGTGTAGCTGTCACAAAGTAAGTGTATGTGTGTGTAAATTTCTTTTGGCCAGAGGCCATGTTTATCTATACTTTGTATTCCCTTCCTACCATCTTTGGTGCCTAGTTACTAAGTATGCACTAAGTATATTTCTCAGCATAACTGAATGATAAACTGCTTTTCTTAAAGTATAGATGTGAACTTTGTTCTTTTCCTGCCACTGCTTCCACTTCATTCCCCTTTCCCAATAAACTTCAGTGGCTCCTTATTGCCTTCAGAATCAAATACAGAATGTTCCGTTTGGCATTAAAGTCCTTCGTAACTTAGCCCCCTCTTACCTTCTCAATGTTCTTATACCTTATTCTCTGACACCTACTCTTTGATCTGCAGGCCTTCTGACTGTTCCATGAATAAGACCTTCAGATCTTTTAGTTTCCAGAATTTTCTCTCGCTGTTCCCCATGCCTGGAATATTCTCTCTCCTCAAATCTTCATTCTGACTTCCTGACTTTCTTTAAGGGTCAACTAAAAGCTCTTATTTTTCTGGAAGCCTTCCCCAACTTTTCTTAATTCTAGTGCCTTGTCTCTATTAGTTATTTC
This sequence comes from Gymnobelideus leadbeateri, assembly GCA_011680675.1. Lineage (NCBI taxonomy): Eukaryota > Metazoa > Chordata > Mammalia > Diprotodontia > Petauridae > Gymnobelideus > Gymnobelideus leadbeateri. The sequence continues at coordinate 131,526 of WOXC01009411.1, forward strand.
CTATTTATGATGTATATATCTTGCTTTGTATATATTTATTGGCATGTTATCTCCCTTGTTAGATTGTAAGCTCTTTGAGGTCAGGGGCCTTTTTGTATTCCCAGTGCTCAGCAGAGTACCTGTAAGCATCTAGTAGGTGCTTAATAAATACTTATTGATTGATTGAATTTGACTTGATCCAAACCACAGAAATATGATAGGTACTAAGTTTCAAATCTAATGTGATAGGTAATTTATCTAAACATGGAGCTTAGCCTGTGGATGTCATTGCCTAAAACTGTAAGGTTGGGATTCTGTAAAAATCTGAAAGGGGTTACCTGTAATTATCTGAAAGGTAATATTTATTTACATATTCAACGATGGTCATGTAAATGATACAGAGAAAAATCTAGTGGTTTTGAAGATAAAATTTTAACATACAGTGCTTTTTGTTATTTATGACATAAACTCTTGGAAAGGCAAAAGGAACTAGGTAATTATCAGTCACTTAATTCTCCATGTCATATATCCTAGAATGTAATTTTGAATTAGAGAACTTGAGTTCAAATGCTGGTTATGCTATGTGACCTTGAGATATAGTAACATAAAATTGCTGTATAATTTTTTTTGTTTTTTTCTTTCACTGTATAATTTTTTCCTCCTAAAAATGGAGTTGTCTTAGATGATCTTTAAAGTTTCTTCTAATTCTAAATTCTATGACTTTGTATATAGGAGGTGAAGAGGTTTGGATACCTTGGGTGTTTGGTTACAAAGACAGTGTCAGGAATTAATTATTCCTTAGGCCAAAGTATGAGTATTAGAGCAACCAGTATTTAATGTAGCAGATTTTCTTTTTGTTTAATTTTTGTTAACTCTAATTCTTAATGGAGGTTGGGAGATTTTTTTCAAGTTTGTGGTGAGATCTTTACACTTAGGGATTTGTTACTATCAGAAGATGGAGGGATCAAAATACTGGGACGAGTTAAGGAATAGAAACTAGAAGGGAAAGCAGGATTAGTGAATTATTTTTTTAATTATTATTTTTTTTCTTTTCCCAAATGCTTCATTAAATTGTGGTTTACATCATTTATTTCTGCCAGATTTTGAGTTACAACTTTTTCCCCCCATTTTTTCCCTACCCCCCACACCAGAATGCAGTCGCACAGGATATCCCCTCATCGAATCTGCTCTCTCCCATACCCCCTTGACTTTCCCAGTAGGGCAACAAAGTGAATCTCTGTGCCCCAATGCCTGTACATCTTATTTCCCAATTATGTTTAAAATAGTATTAATAATAGTATTTATACATTTTTACACATTTAATTTTAAAACTTTGAATTCCAGATTCATTCCCTTCCTCCCTTGTCACCCACCCTTACTGGGAAGATAAGCAATTCAGTATGTGTTGTGCATGTGTAGCTATGCAAAACATTACCATGTTATATATACCAATATAGATAGATATATTGTAAGACTGACTATATTTCCCTCCCTCCTATCCCACCTCCCACTTGGTCTATTCTCTACTTTGATCCTGTCCCTTTTCACAAGTGGGTACTTCCAATTTCCCTCCCACCCTCCCTTCCACCATCCCTCCTCTCATCCCCTTCCCCCCTACTCTCCTGTAGGGTGAGATATCCTATTTAGTATGTATGTCATTCTCTCCCTGATCCAAATTCAATGAGAATAAGGTTTTGCCTTTTTGCTTTCTTGTTCTTCTCCTCTCTTGTAACCATTTTCCCTTGCCTCTTCTCTATGAGAGAGTTTACCCCATTCTGTCTCTCCCCATCTCCTCTCCTTATATTTCTCTCACCTCTTAATTTCACCTTTTAAGTATCAAGATTAGTGAGTTCTGATGATAGAACAGAGATATATAGGTAATGAGTTGGCAGTGCCACTCCCAGAGGAATGACAAGGAAAATCAGTATAAACATTTGAATTTGAAACAGCATTCTAGGAAAAGAAGGTAGGAGTTTGGGAAAACTTGACCCTTTAAAAAAAATTGGTTCAGAAACTTACTTACTAATGCATCTTTTCTTTAGGATAGTGGCCAAAGTTTTGGAAGACAACAATTTACCTGGTGCAATCTGTTCCATGACATGTGGTGGTGCTGATATTGGGTATGTTAGTTCTTCCTTCAGTGAAAAGTTAACTCAAGGAATATCATGCTATATAAGGAAAAATAGTAGACTGGGTTACTTTAGGAATGTGTTCTTTCTTACTAGAAGTCTTCAAACAAAGGCAGGATAACCACTTGTTAAAAATGTTATAGAACATTCTTGTTTCAGAAACTAGGTGACATCCAAGTATCCCTTAATTTTCAGATTCTGAAAGATGATGCTAGGAATAAATGCATTTCTCCAGAAAAAACGGAGAATTGAATTTTTTGGTATATTATGGAATAAATAGGATTTTGTACGCTATCTTTGTAACCAGACCTCTATTTCTAACATTGTTCCTTTTTTTCTTTCAAAAAATTTTAAAAAACTAATTTATTTCTTTTTAGTTTTCAACATTCACTCCCATAAGATTTTGAGTTTTAAATTTTCTACAGCTCCCTCTTTCCCAAGACAGTGTGCAGTCTGATATAGGCTCTACATATACATTCATATTAAACAGATTTTCACATTAGTCATGTTGTAAAGAAGAATTAGAACCAATGGGAAGAACCATGAGAAAGAAGAAACAAAACAAAAAAAGATAAAATAGTATGCTTTGAACTACATTCAGGCTCCATAGTTATTTCTCTGGATGTGGACAACATTTTCCATCATGAGTCTTTTGGAACTGTTTTAGATCCTTGCATTGCTGAGGAGAGCTAAGGCTATAAAAGTCTAGCATTATTTCTGTATGAAAAAGAATTTTAAGCTCCAGGTAGCCCCTTACAACTTTGGGAACATATTGCTTTAAACCATTATATGAATTGGGTCCATCCTTTGTTATAATGGGGTTAGGACTATTGATATAGTTAGGAGTATAAGAAATTGACTCAGATGTCCAAACTTTTTGATCTAGAGGGATCACTTGTTAGGCATAACAGTCTCTAAAAGGCCAAAGACAAAAAATTTCCATTTATATCAAAATATACAGCAACATTTTTTAGTAGTTAAAAATAGAAATAGGGGCGGCTAGGTGGTGCAGTGAGTAGAGCTTCGGCTCTGGAGTCAGAAGGATCCGAGTTCGGATCCGACCTCAGACACTTACACACACAAACAAAAACCTAGCCGTGTGACCTTGGGCAAGTTACTTAATCCCAATAGCCCTCCAAAAAAAAAAAAAAGCAAAAAAAATAGAAATGAAAAAGGGAAATGGATAAAGAAATTGTGGTACACAAATGTGAAGGTATATTAACTGGATATATGATGAATATAGAGATGTGTAGGAAGATAAGATCACATCTTTCTATATTTATTTTTAAATAAATATGATTGACAGTTTCCATATCCCTTGAAATTCTGCTGCTAGACATATAACACAAATAAGCCAGAGATGAAAAGAAAAGCCATATATACATTAATATATTTACAACAAGGGGCGGATGAATGGTGCAGTGAATAGAGTATCAGCCCTGGAGTCAGGAGGACCTGATTGCAAGTCCAGCCTCAGACACTTAACACTAGCTATGTCACCTTGGGCAAGTCACTTAACCCCGATTGCCCTGCCCTCTCCCCTCCAAAAAGAAGAAGTAGAAAAATTTATAGCAGCACTTTTATAGCAGCAGAGAAACAAAACCAGATGCCTACCAATTGGGGAATGACTAAAAAAATTATGGCATATGAATGTTATGAAATATTGTAGTGTTTTAAGAAGTTAAGAATATGATGAATGCAAAGAAGGATGGAAAGATGCATGAAGTAATGAGTAAAAAAGTAAGCAGAACCAGAATAAAATTCTTCACAATGATTACAACAATATTAATGGAAAGAATAGGCACCAGAAAAACATGAAACTGAACATTGTGTAATTTTAATAATCAAACATGCCATGAAAGGAGGTAAGAGAAAATGTACTTCCTCCCTTCTTTTCAGAGGTATGGAGCATCATATATAAGGTTACATACATGTATAACCTTATGTGATGTGTTGGTTAGTTTTGATGAACTGCTTTTATTCTTTAGTGCAAGGAATGACCAGAGGGAATGCAGATGACCATAGTGATTGCCAAACTTTTCTAAATTATTTATTGTTGCCCCATTTCATCTGTTAAAATAGATCTGTGGTTTTTCCTTTTCAGCACAGCAATGGCCAGAGATGAGCGGGTAGATCTGCTCTCCTTCACAGGAAGCACCCAAGTGGGAAAACAGGTGTCAGTCATGGTACAGGAGAGGTTTGGTGAGTGGAAGTTCTAGCAACCATCTTTCTTTGAACATTGAATGTGGCCTTTTCTCTACTTATACTCCTTTCATGGAAATCTGTGGGGAATTTGGAAAGATCCAAGTGAAAGAAGGGGTTATTAGTTTTTAGATCTAGGTGACACCAAAGCAAACTTTATAGGTTTCCAAAGACTGGCTTTTCCTGAAGATCATTTGTTAAATTGGCCTTGATTATTGGCTAGGCAGATGACCAACCTATTTGCTTAAAGTCAAATCTATAGACAGGTATTACTTTTTTCCTCTCCTTTTTATTTTTTTGTTCACATCATTCATTTCCACAGGATTTTGAGTTACAAATTTTCTCCCCATTTTTCCCTACCCACCACCCCAAAACAGCGATCCCACTGAATATCCCCTCCCCCAATCTGCTCTCTCCCATATCTTGCCCCATACCCCCTCCTACCTTCCAGTAGGGCACGGTGGATCTCTGTGCCCTGTGCCTGTATATCTCATTTCCCAGTTACATGTAAAATAATAATAATAATAATATGTATATGTATTTTTAAACATTTGAAATTAAAACTTTGAATTCCAGGTTCTTTCCCTTCCTCCCTCATCACCCACCCTCACTGGGAAGATAAACAATTCAAAATAAGTTGTACACGTGTATCTATGTAAAACATTTCCATAGTGGATACATTGTGAAAGACTGACTATATTTCCCTCCATCCCATCCCCCCCTTATTCTGTTCTCTACTTTGATCCTGTCCTTTTTCAAAAGTGGGTGCTTCTAACTTCCCTCCCTACCAGCCTGCCCTCCATTCCATTATGCTCTCTCTCTTCCCCTTCCCCTCTACTCTCTTGTAGGGTGAGATACCCTATTAAGTATGTATGTCATTCCCTCTCTAAGCCAAATTCAGTGAGAATAAGGTTGACTCATTCCCTTTTGCCTTCCTGTTCTTCCACTCCATTTAACAATTTTCCCTTGCCTGTTCTATATGAGATAATTTACTCCATTCTTGCTCTCCCCATCTCCTCTCGTTATATTCCTCTCTCACCTCTTAATTTGACCTTTTAAGTATCTTCCTTTCCTATTCAATTGGTTCTGTGTCCTCTGTCTATATATACTTCTAGATGTATATACACACACTCACATATGTATTCATATGCCCATATACCCTCTTATATAAACATATATATGTATGTTTACATATACATATACACATTTACCTATATACACACACACAATACACACACATACACATTTCTATTCCCTTCAACTATTCTCATACTGAGAAATGTTTCATAAGTTACAATTATTGTTTTTCCATGTAGGAATATAAGTAGTTCAACTTTGATGAGTTCCTTATGATTTCTTTTCCCTGTTTACCTTCTCATGCTTCTCTTGCTTCTTGTATCTGAATGTCAAATTTTCTATTCAGCTCTGGGTTTTTCATCAAGAATGCTCTATTCCACTGAATGACCATATTTTCCCTTGAAACATGATACTCAGTTTTGCTGGGTAGGTGATTCTTGGTTTTAATCCCAGCTCCTTTGACCTCTGGAATATCATATTCCAAGTCCTTCAATCCCTCAGTGTAGGAGCTGACAGGTCCTGAGTGATCCTTATTGTGTTTCCACAATATTGAAATTGTTTCTTCCTGGCTGTTTGTAGTATTTTCTCCTTGATCTGGGAACTCCAGAACCTGGCTATAATATTCCTAGGAGTTTTCTTTTTGGGATCTTTTTCAGGAGATGATTGGTGGATTCTTTCAACGCCTATTTTATCCTCTGGTTCTAAAACATCAGGGCAGTTTTCCTTGAGAATTTCTTGAAGGATGATTTCTAGGTTCTTTTTTTGATCATGGTTTTCAGGTAGCCCAATAATTTTTAAATGATCTCTCCTGGATCTATTTTCCAGGTCAGTGGTTTTTCCCATGAGATATTTCACATTGCCTTCTATTTTTTTCATTTGTTTCGAACTGTTTTATAGTATCTTGATTTCTCATAAAGTCACTAGCTTCCATTTGCTCCAATCTAATTCTGAAGGTATGATTCTTTTCAGTGAGCTTTAGAGATTCTTTTTCCATCTGGCAGATTTGGCTTTTTAAGACATTTTTCTCCTCATTGGCTTTTTGAGCCTCTTTTGCCATCTGAGTAGTCAATTTTTTAAGGTGTTCTTTTCTTCAGTCATATCATTGAGTTTCATTTCATAATTTTCTTGCATCATTCTCATTTCTCTTCTCAATTTTTCCTCCACTTCTCTTATTCGATTTTCAGAGTCCTTTTTAAGCTCCTCTGTGGCCTGTAACCAGCTCATATTTTTCTTGGAAGCTTTTGGTGCAGGAGTTCTGACTTCACTGTCTTCCTCCTGTTCCGTGCTTTGATCCTTTTTGTCCCCCAAATAGTAAAGTTGGATTGCTTTGTTTGCTTTGCTTTCTTTGCTTGCTCATATTGTCATTCAATTACTTGGACTTTTGAGCCTTTTACCACAATAGAACTCTGCTACCAGAGAGGGGAGCTTTATCCCAAATGCTGAGGTTTTCTCAGCTGCTGGAGATATTAGTTGGGTGCCCTCTCTGAGGCTTCCACAGGCCCTGGCAAACTGTTCACACACCCCAGGACTTCCACCCTAGACCTCAATCCAGATCCAGGTAGGTTAAAGCAAGAGTAATTACCCCTCAGACTGGTCACTTGGTCCCCCTACAATCTGCAGACCAGGAGCTCTGAAGCAGCCAGGTGGCAGGTGGCTGCATGGCTGTGGGGCCTCAGCTGCTTCTCGCCCTGGGGTCAAAGACTGGAGTGTACTTCTGAATTCTCAGGTCCCAAAGTCCACACTGCACTGACCTCTCACTTTGTCCTTAGCAGCTATGGGTTGATAATTCTGGAAACTGCCACAGCTGCTGGTGATCTGAAGTCCCTCCAGCTGGCAGCCGGTTGTGGCCTCCCTGAGGCTAAAACCTCTGGCTGGAGCAGGGCTGGGCTGGGCTCCCAGAGCACTGTGCTGGCCCCTTCCTGCTGGCCTGCTGGGCTGTCCTCAGTGGGAAGTTCGCTTCTCTGTGTCATGTGGGTTCTGTAGCTCCAAAGTTTGTCCAGAGTAATTTTTTTTTCATGAATTGGATGAGGAGCGAGCTGTAGCTGCACAGAAGTCCTTTTTCTACTCTGCCATCTTGATTCTGCCCCCTCCTCTCTACCCCATAGACAGTTTTATTAATGACACTGTTTGGGAAGGAGAGATCTCCTCCTTACTGGGAAAAATGTGGGTACCTCTAAAGTTATGTGGCTATAAGTAGGAGTTGTAGATAAATTAGGGAAAAAGTTAATCAGATTGTCCCAAATTACTAATATCATTGTTTTTCTGGGTGAATAACAGCAAATGGAGGAAAAATTCTGGAGTACTCAGGAGTATTATAGGAGTCATCTCTTAATTTTGCTGAACAGACATTTTAGACATAAGATCTGAATAGATTTTGCCGAACAGACATTTTAGACATAAGATCTGAATAGATTTTGCCGAACAAGGGGAAATAAAACCTTGCTTTTCTTTCTCTTATGGATCAATGAAAAGGAAACATATTATTCATTGGGGTTAGAGTAAAGGACATTAATGTTAGAGATCATGGTTTTTTTTTTTTTTTGGTATCTCCTGGCAAGGTTCTGTGTGTCTTGCACGTAGGAGATACTCTGTAAGCATTGTTTCTTATTTAACTGGTATGATTGGGGTCACTAAGAAGTGACTTAGTATTTCAGTAACTAATCAGCTGATCTAGTGCAGTCCTGGTGGAGAAATGACCATATCATGTGGACTGTTTTCTTATTATTTTTTTTTTTTTGTCAGGGAGAGAGAAAGGAAAGTTTGGACTGTTTTCCTTTCTAAAATAATACATGTGTGTCAGTGGAATTTCAATGTAGAAACATTTAGCTTTGATTATTTTAAGTAAATCAGATTAAATAAGTCAGCAGAAGAATACAAGGTAAACATGGAAATGTATTCATTCAAGGGGTAATAAATCTATTGGGAAGAGGATCCCTGGGACACCAAAGACAAAGGTACTTAACTTTTTCATTTCTTTTAAGGGAGAAGTTTGTTAGAGCTTGGAGGAAACAATGCTATTATTGGTAAGGATGATAGCATTTTTCTTATTTATTCAAATTAGCTGAATTAGTAACTGAATTATCCCTCTGGGTTGATAGGAAGTTATAGAAGTTATCTACTCTTTCATTATGAGAAGTCTGTGTGTGTGTGTGTGTGTGTGTGTGTGTGTGTATGTATGTATGTGTGATTCGTATCTTTAAGACCTTTTGCTTGACCATAAAAGAAGATATGTATATATACTGAAGACAAGGATAGACTGGGAGGAAAAAATTAAATTATCAATTAAAATTTCCCAAGTTTTTCTCAATTTCACCTTCATTACTCTTTAAAGTGATAAGTTACTATTGCATTCATATACCTCAGTATGTTCAACCAGTCCATGAAAGATGGGCACCAATTTTTCTTAACAGTTTTTGCTACTATAAAAAAATTGACTCTTTTTAGCTAAAGAGCTCAAGACTCATCATCTCTTTTGTGACCTATTTATTACTTTAGAATTTGAACACTTTATTTAGTTTGTTTCTAATATTAGTTTGTCCTCATCTTGTTTGAGGAGATAGGGTTTACTGTTGGTGGACAGAATTAGGATTGATAGGTAAAAGATAGAGTAGACAGAGACTTAACAGTTTATGAGGAAATAGCAGAACTATATTACCTTAAGAAATAGCAGAATTGTATTACCTTAATTATCTGAGAACCTGGGTAGAAAATTAATAAGGAAATTGTTAAATAGTAGTTTAAAAGAGGGGTGGCTCCCTTACTTAGGCTGATGTGGGTTCACTCATCCCTAAACTCTGCTGCATAAGGTTTGTTTGTCATTGTGATTGTTATCCTATGCTTTTAAGTAGAACCTTTCTTCTGTGAAATATATTTTTTCTGACTTAAAAAAACTAGTAAACTCATCCCTTTTTTCCTAAATAAGGAGGATTTCTATATTTTAAAATAAAAACATTACTGCTTTAACAGGAGTTCAAATAGCTTTTATATACTCTGCTTTTAGTTGCTAAGTGCTCCACTATTTTTTCTAGTTTTTCTGTCATTTGGTTATATCTGACTCTTTGTGACCCCATGGATCATAATTGTTCATGGGCTTTTCTTGGCAAAGATACTGGAATGGTTTGCTACTTTCTTTTTCAGTGGATTAAAGCAAATTACTTGATTTGCATAGAGTCATACAGCTAGTAAATGTCTGAAGCTGGATTTGAACTCAAATCTTCCTTATTCCAGGCCCAGCTCTCTATCCCCTGGGCCATCTAGCTGCCTCCTGTTTATTCTAGTTAACAATAAAGAAAGTACATTGTTGTGTTTTTATTTTTTTTAAATCTGTTTTGACCTATTTCCTGAATACTTTTCCTCCAAGTTTTTGAAGATGCAGACCTCAGTTTAGTTGTACCTTCGGCTCTTTTTGCGGCAGTGGGGACAGCGGGTCAAAGATGTACAACTGCTAGACGACTGGTAAGTGTATCTGTTTGAGCTACATGTAACTAAGTCTTGACACCCTAAGCCAATTTTGCTCCTTTTTTTTAATCCAAAATTCAGGGTCAGTTTACTACTTTATAGCAAGGTGTTACAGTGCTTGCACACAAAATGAATCCTCCAGAAGAAATTGAGCAACGTCCCTAAAAAGAACAAACAGTATAAAGCTGTTGTGAATTGAAACGTGGGTAGTATTGGATTCCTTTTAGATAACCTTTTTTCTTTTTATATAAACGGTATTTTGAAACTTTTAAAACCTTTAGGGACTATTGTGGCTTTTCAGTTCATTCATAATTTCTTTTTTCTCTGTAAATGACATAATTTAGAACAGATGTGGAAATGCATATGGCAGCTGCTCCTGCAGGTCCCCGCTACTGAAGCCCCAGAAAGAAAGTTCTTTTCACCAAATCCTTGGCACTGTCAGATGGTCCAGTAATCAGAACTGGAAGTGATTTTTGTCAGTGGAATTGACATTATAGAAGAAGTGTTACTATCTGCTTTGCCATTGTACCCTAGGGACCATTGGACTTTTCCATCCGGATGTGTAACTGAAGCCTTTGATGTATTGTCTTCCCTATTATTATGATTTACTTGAGAGAAGGAACTGTTTTACTCTACTAGTTTACTAGTATAGTGAACATGGTAAAGCCTTAATAAATATTTTCGTTCATTCATTCAGATAGATTTTTTTGCACAGGACTAGAAAAGAAATTTAGAGATTATGGGGTTAAGAAACAGATCTAAAGAGTTTAACTGACTTGTTTAGTGTCATAAAACAATTTAATTTCATTTTATGAAATTTTGGAAATTCAGCTTCATTTCTGGGCAATTTACAATAACTAGATTTTGTTAGTGTATAATACATCCTTGATTTGATACAACTGTCTATTTTTTTGTGATATTTATGATCATATCTTTAATATGGTTGAGAACATTTTGATTAGGTGCAAAATTTATAACATTCATCTTTATTATTCTGGTGGATTTTTGAAGCTTGGCAGAGTGGTTTCTTGGTCATGACTTTGAATTTTGTGCTGGTTTTCACATAGAATGAATTGCTATTTAAGTGAAAGCTAATATTGAAGTGACAGTTTTATTTTTAAAAAGGCAAAAATATCACCATAACAAGAAAAAAGAATAATATAAAAATTTGTAGAGGTATAATTCAAATTTTAACAAATGAAAAAAATAAATTTGTGAAATATATTTTTTATTTCTGTTCATTGTTTTTGGAACTTGTAAATGGTGAAACATTTTTAAATTAGAGGACATTAAAAAAATTTCAGAATGCATAAACTTTTCCAATTTTTAAATTTCCCATGTATACTTCTTTTTAGTTTTTGCATGAAAGCATCCATGATGAAGTTGTGGACAAACTTAAAAAGGCATATGCACAAATTCGTATTGGAAACCCATGGGACTGTAAGTATTTTTATTCTTTTTTTGCTCTTGGATCCAGAGAGATGGTATTCATTATGTTAAAGAAAGGTCTGATTATTCCTATGATTTCTAAGGGTTTTTAATAAAAATACTTGTATTTTTATTACAAATGCTTATCAAAAGCCTTTCCAGTATCTATTGAAATAATCATATCATTTTTATGACTTTATATTATTGATATGTTTTCTTAAATTAATAGTTCTGTAGTTGTCAGATTAACCCTGTATTCCTGCTGCTTACCCAAACTGGTCCTAGTCTTAGTGTATAATCTTTCTAACATGTAGCCTACTTGCTAATATATTATTAAACATATTTTCATCACTATTTATCAGGAAAATTTTTCTGTAGTTTTCTTTCTCTGATTTGTCTCCCCTTGACTTAAGGCTTAAGATCATATTCATATCCGAAAGAGTTTAGAATGGTGCCCCTTTTTTTATTATTGCAAACAGTTTATATAGTATTGGAAGTAATTGTTCTTTGAATATTTAATAGAATTCACTGTTTTAAAATTTTATTTTTTATTACATTTTTAGTTGTAACCCCACACCAGAAAAGGCTACCATTTGATAAAGATGGTATGTGTGTGTGCATATGCATGTGCATATGTGCGTTATGTATGTAGAAACCATCCTATGCATCTGTTTATCAGTTTTTTTCTGGAGGTGATTAGCTTCTGCCTTGATATAGGTCCTTTGCAGTTGATTGGAGTATTTATAATATTCAGAATAACTTAGTTATTCACGGTTATTTTTCAAATAGTATTGTTTAGTATATACAGTGTTCTTTTGGTTCTGCTCATTTCACTCTATAATTTCATGCAAGTCTTTCCATGTTTTTCTAAGTTCTACCTGCTCATCATTTTTTTATGGTGCAGTAGTATTTCATCACAATCAGATACTACAAACTTGTATAGCCATTGCCAAATTGATGGGCATCCCTTCAATTTCCAGTTCTTCAGCCATCAGAAAGAGAGCTGCTATGAATATTTTAGAACATCTTAGGTTCTTTCCTTTTTTCTCTGATCACCTTGGCAAATGGACCTATTGGTGATATTGCTAGGTCAAAGGGTATACACAGTTTTATAACTCTTTGGGCATAATTCTAGATTGGTTTCCTAAAATGGTTGAATCAGTTTGCAGTTTTACCAACAGTATATCAGTGTCCCAATTTTTCCACATTTTCTCCTTGTCATTTTCCTGTTCTATCATTTTAGCCAATCTGATAGGTCTGAGTTGATATCTCAAAGTAGTTTTTAATTTGTATTTCTCTAATCAATAGTGATTTAGAGCATTTTTTTCACATGGCTATATATATTGCTTTGATTTCTTCGTTGTAAAACTACTGTTCATATACTTTGACCATTTATCAATTGGGGAATGACTTATTCTTATAAATATGAGAGTTCTCTATGTATTTGAGAAATGAAACCTTTACATCTCATGATGCTCTCTTATTTATTTGCAAATTCTTTTCCTATCCCTGAGTCTGATAGGTAATGTGTTCCATATCTAAGTTTTTTTTTTTTGGAGGGGGGAAGGCAGGGCAATTGGGGTTAAGTAACTTGCCCAAGGTTACATGGCTAGTAAGTGTTAAGGTTTTAAGTGTCTGAGGCTGGGTTTGAACTCAGGTCCTCCTGACTCCAGGGCTGGTGCTCTATTCACAGCGTCACCTAGACGCCCCATGTCTAAGCATTTTCAAAAGAAAAATTCCCTTGATGACAAAAATGGCTGTTCTTTTGGATCTTTTCAGTGGACTTGAAGCCACTTGTTTTATAAAATCATAGACTCCCAAGGTGGGAAGATATGTCAGGGTATCTCTAAGGCTGGGTAAACCCATTTCTAAACAAAATTCTTCTCTTCAGCCCTAAGACCTATGGTCAGGGTAAATGCGTTACTAACTCTTGAGATAACCCATACAACTTTTGGAACTTTTTCCTTAAATGATGTTTAAATTTGCTCCTTAGTAACTTTACCCATTTTTCTTAGTTTTGTCCTTTGGAGTCAAGTATGACAAATCAAATCCCTCTTTGAGATAATAATCTTTAAATATTAAAGATGACTACAAGGGGCGGCTAGGTGGCGCAGTGAATAGAGCGCCGGCCCTGGAGTCAGAAGGACCTGAGTTCGGAGCCGGCCTCAGACACTTAATTCACACAAACAAAAACCTAGCCGTGTAACCTTGGGCAAGTCACTTAACCCCAATTGCCCTAAAGGGGCGGCTAGGTGGCGCAGTGAGTAAGAGCACCGGCCTCGGAGTTGGGATGACCCGAGATCAAATTCGGCCTCAGAAAATGAGCACCCACACATAAATAATGACTAGCTGTGTAACCTTGAGCAAGTTACTTAACCCCAATTGCTTTAAAAAAAAAAAGATGACTACATTCCAAGCCTACACCATCTTTTTTCTAGCCTAAGTATTCCCAGTTCTTCTTCTTTTTTTTTTTTTAAAGCAATTGGGGTTAAGTAACTTGCTCAAGGTTTATTCCCAGTTCTTTTAATCAATATTTATATTTCATGATCATGAGGCCTTTTAATATCCTGGTTGTCCTGGATAGTTTTCTTCTATCTTCTTCCTAAAATGTGCTGTCCAGAACTGAACACAGCTATTTTGACCTTATTGTAGTCTAACTGGGGTATAGTACTAAATGTAGGAATGTGTTGGGAGCCATGTCATACTAGCTTAAGAAAGTTAATTATTAAAAGTTTCAGTGTAAGCATTTACACTTTGGAACTCAGCATACTTTCATTTAAGGGCTTGATTTATTGTTTTGTGAATTATTTGCACTTAGAAAATGTTGACACTTACTAGCCTCATGACCTTGGGTAAGTCACTTAACCCCAATTGCCCTGCCTTCCCCCCTCCAAAAAGGAAAGAAGAAAAAATGTTGGAAAAACTGTTAATAATATAGATTAAACTTAAAAGTGTGCCATGTGTTTTCAGAGAAATTTTTGTTAAACATTTACCAGCACATTATTGACTAAATGTCAGGATTGAACTCGATGTTATTAGGATAAGAATTTAGGAGTCAAGATACGGGTCAAGTGAAATTTCATATTAAAAAAAAACACGTTAAAATGATATTTTGGGGGCGGCTAGGTGGCACAGTGAGTAGAGCGCTGGCTCTGGAGTCAGAAGGACCTGAGTTTGGATCCGGCCTCAGACACTTAACGCACACACAAACAAAAACCTAGCTGTGTGACCTTGGGCAAGTTACTTAACCCCAATTGCCCTCCAAAAGAAAAAAAAAATGATACTTTCTATGTACTTTTGCTTTATAGCCAAAACTATTTTAGTAGTAGATTATTGATTTGGTGGTTGTTAGGGTTTTGTGTTTGTTTTTTTGATGTATGCTTATGAAGTGACCCCCTGGATGAGATTTTAGAGTTCTGCTTCATTTCCCTTGTTTTACAGATAAAGAAACTGGGGCTCATAGTGGCTAAATTATTTTTCAAGATTATATAGATAGTGAGAACAGAAGCTAGGTCTCCTGACTCCTAATCTGGTGTTCTTTCTATTATATCATGTGGTTCTTATAGTCCATTGACTTTTCCATTATCTTTCCAGAGTCTTCCTTCTAATTCCTGGGATTCTTGGTAGTGAAATATTAAGAAGATGCTGGTTTAAATAGTTAATTGGTCAAAGAATGGAAAGTTAGTTATAGAGTCACCATGCTAGCTTAGGTTAGCTATTGCAAATACTTTGCAGAGTTGAGTAGTCTTAATTAATTCAATATAATAGCTATCAGGCTATTCTGAGGATGAAAACAAGGGAATAATTGACAGTGTAATTAATTGTGAGTACTAGTAAACTATATTTTGTCATGAATTGATGTCTTTGAGGGGAAAATCATTAAGATTTTTTTTCTCTCTGTAGCTAATGTCCTCTATGGGCCCCTCCACACCAAACAGGCAGTAAACATGTTCCTTGGTGCAGTGGAAGATGCCAAAAAGGAAGGTGGCATGGTGGTCTATGGTGGGAAGGTAAATACTACAATTTCTATAATCCATAAAGTTATGTGTTTGAAATGACCTCCCTTGTTGTACTTAGGGCCAGTGGTGAGTAATAAGGTGATTAAGAAAAAGTGGCCTTTTGTTTTCCTAACAGACCTTATATTCCTTTTGTTCTCATTCTTCTCCACGTTCCACTAGTATTTTAAGAAAAAAAAAATCACTGCTTTAAAAAGTGGGTCTGTGTGTGATTTTATTTCACGGAATCATGGAATCATTGAGCACACTTTAATTAGAGACACAGAGTACAGCTAATAATAGCTTAATAATTGTCATATCTTTTTCTTCATCTTTCTCAACCTGTATCTCCCCTCATTTCCTGGTTCTTATTTATTTCTTTCCCATCCACTTCATTTCTTTTTCCACTCTCCTTCAGTATTTTTTCATGTTCTCTCTGACAGAGCAAAGATGAGGAATAAGAATGGAGGAAGGAAGTTATAGTATTATAGTAGTAATTATCTTTTTCAGCTGTAATGTCAGCTTCAGTGGGTGTTTCCTTAAAAACCAATTACCATGCTTTGAATGGACTTTATAAAATAACCTAAAATTGTAGTCATAATATTAGAAGGAAACTTTAATGTCAGCTAGGACAATCTTTAATTCAGTGCAGGAATATCTTTCTGATATATCTGATATATGAAAACTTAATGGTTTTCTGTTTAAAATATTTTGCAGTATTCAAAAGATGATACTCAAATTAATGTTGTTTTTATTATGTATATCATTTACAATTTAGTAATGGAAAAATCCTTTTGGGACTAGAACACCCTTTTTTGACTGTCATATAAAGATTTAACTTCTTTTCAGACTGTTTAAAGAGAAGCTAATTAATGAAAGTAGGTTGTAGCCTACTTAGTTAAAACAGCAAAGGGTGATATAGCATTTTAAATTTTTATTTGCAATCAATTTATTTTGGAATCACACTTTTCCCCTTACTGAATGTTTTTCTTTTCTTTCCTAGACAATACATACCCGGAAACATAAAATACAATTTTCTTTCCTTTTTTTTTCCCCTTTCCTTAAAGACAATAGATCGCCCTGGGAATTATGTAGAGCCAACGATTGTGACTGGTCTTGATCATGATGCATCCGTGGTGCACAGAGAGACATTTGCTCCTATACTTTACGTTTTAAAATTCAAGGTGAAAACTGATAGTGATTTTTCTTTCTATGTTTCTCATTAATGTAAAAGTCTAATTTTCCAATCAAATTGGAATTTAGGGGATGAGAAGAAAAGACATATTTATAAAATGTTACTAGTGTAAATGTTTGGTATATCTTAGGAGATCATTCTGATTGATTAGAACCTGACAATTCATAGTACAATATAATGAGATGATAACTCTAAAGGACTGAGGTAAATATATGAAGAAAAACTATTACTTTTCAAACTCTTGAGTATGTATACAGTTAGACAAATTTTTATTCACTCACACACATATATGTTTTATTTAAGGTGATTGTATTTATTTCAACTTTAGAATGATAATTCACCTACTGTCAATATTGAGTATGTTATCTAATAGTTTGCATTCTTCATATTTACAGAATGAAGAGGAGGTCTATACGTGGAATAATGAAGTAAAACAGGGTCTTTCAAGCAGTATCTTCACAAAGGATTTGGGCAGGATCTTTCGATGGCTTGGGTATATCATTACCTGTACAGATAATAAATATAGATTTAGGTTGGAAAACACATAGTCACTGAACAGCTTTAAAAATTTCATTTATTTATTTATTTATTTTGGCGAGACAACTGGTATTAAGTGACTTTCCCAGGGTCACATAGTAAGTGACTGAGGCTGAATTTGAATTCAAATCCTCCTGATTGCAGGACCAGTGCTCTATCCATTGTGCCACCTAGTCGCCCCTCACTGAAATTTTTTAAAGATAGATGTAGTTAAAATATTTTTGAGCACAAAACTTTATTTAGAAAAAATAGCTTTTTAAATTGCCATCTTCCCCACAGTAATATCTGTTATCCCTCTGTTTGATATAGGCCTAAAGGATCAGATTGTGGCATTGTAAATGTCAATATTCCGACAAGTGGTGCTGAGATTGGAGGTGCATTTGGTATGTAGGGAATTGTTTTCTGCATTCCATGTGAGGTGGGGAAAAAATATTGGATTTTAGAAATGTTTTGTTAAAGTTTGAACTCTGTGAAGAGTTGAAAAAAAATTATTTTGCTTGTAGAGATGGCAGGATGTGGGTGAAGATGTTGCAAATATATACTGTTAGACTAAGCTTATGTGTTGTTTTGTTCTGCTGAACTGCTTTTTTTTTTCTTTTGAAATACTTATAAGAACAGGCTTATTGAGGAGGAGAGGGGCTGGATTGTGATTTAAAAACAATAGAAAAATAGAAATTAAAGGAAAAAGAAATATTTGTTTAGCCCTAAACCAAGAACAGAAAATAACAGCTTATCTGATCTAATGTTCAGTATTCCACATAGTCACCAAAATTCTTTAAATTCTGTCTCCAGATGTAATATTTTAAAGATCTAGGCAATAAAAAGATTTGAAAAAGTGTACTTCAATTCCTGTCATCAACAATGGGCTTAAAAGCTCAAGTACTATTGCTAAACATAGGTGTATTCAGTATTTGTTTTCACCAAACATTCCTTGTTTTTCACCCCAGTAACAAATCCAAATTCTAGCCTCTCAGTTATAGTGGTAGTGGAAGAAGCTAATAACAGTTTTGGGTTCCTAGCCCAAATTTAACCAACTAGTTTGCCTAAAGGTAAAGTTAAAATAGATAGTCCTTGGTTACCTTGGAACTCTTGGCACAAATGCAAAAATAAAGCATCCTGTCTTTTAAAATTTTAAAATGTATCCTCATTATGGTTTGGGGTAAATAAAGTATCTTAAGCATTACATTTTTTAAAAATTTCATAACTTTTCTTTTTACATTGCTGTTTTTTCTTCCCTATCCACACAGCATGCTGTTTTTATAGCAAAACACAAAGGGAAAAGCAGTTCAGCAAAGCTCATTCAGGTTTCAGTAAAATCTGACAGTATATTGGCAGTATATTTTGAAAAATATATATTCTTTTGATGTTGATGTCTGCCTTACATTATCTTTAGTACATATCATAGCATACTTCTGATCATCATGCAGACCTGGATCCAAATCCAGACTCTTACAGTTTTAGTTTCTTTGTGCTATAGACAGCTCTCTAGGACTCCTCTAGTAAATAGTGCTGAGGGTTACTCCATATGTACAATATCACTGCTTCAAGAATGGAAATTAAAGATAGCTATATAGCATCACTCTTTCAGGCCGGTCTTTCTGGAGTACTTTGGGCTATTTTCAGTTTCCTTCTAGTAATGACATTCTGTGGATTCCTAATGTTCCTTTTGCTCTCAGAGTTTATAGTCAAATAACTGTGGCATAAAAGAGAGTATAAATGCAAAGAAAAGGTGAATGATGTGTGCTAGGAGAAACTTTGAGAAGAGATTATTTCAGCTGGTGAAGAGGTAGGGACAGAAGCAAGGAAAGGGCAACCCTTGAATGAGATCTTGAAAAATAGAAACTTAAATTTTATTTTTGGTTAGGCTTTGAAGGAAGAGAGGGACTGATATGGGCATGGAATGGGGTAGAAGGGAAGGCCAAAGTAGGGAGAGTTCCTCTCCAGTTATGGGGAGATGCATAGAAAGCAGTCTATTTTGGCTATCATCTATAGTACCTAAAGGGTAATAATATAAGCCTTGACAGTTAGGTCAGAACCAAATTATGGAGGGCTATAAGACCCACTAAAAGTTTTTTGTATAGAATGACCTGACTTGAGTAGTGCAATTAAAAATTTTTTTCAGGGGCTAGTGTGAAGGGTGGATTAAAAAGGGGTTAGACTGGAATCAGAAACATCAGCTAGGAAACTTTGAATAACCTAGACAAGAAAAAATAGGGGCCCAGATTAGGATGGTTTCAGTGTGAGTGAAGGCAGGAGATTGTAAAGGTAGAAGTAACAGGATTTCGCAGCTGTATATCAGAATGGGAGATGAGTCAATGATGATGCTGAGCTTACCAGTTTAGGATACTGTTAAGATGGTAGTATTAATGGAAATAGAACAAATGCAAGAAAGGCCAGGTGTTTTGTTGTTGTTGTTGTTGTTGTTTTTTGGGTTTGAAGTTTGAGAGTTTGAAGTTCTGGTGGGATATCCAGATATAGATATGCAATTACAGATAGTAGATGTTTAGAGATAGGAGGCTGGAGCTGAGGGGACTTGAACTATAGATTTGGGGGTCCCTTGCATTAGTAGTGGCAGTTGCTTTTGTAGCAAAGAAAATATTAGTGACATTGGTGAGAGCAGAGTCAGAATGGTGAGGAAGAAAGCTGGATTGTAAAGACATTGCCACCTGAGGGGGAGTGGTGAAGGAGGAGCCTCCAGTGTATTATTTTTAGAAGTTTGTTAGTAGAGGGGAGAAGAGAAGGCATTAATTTGTGGGAGTAACAGGGAGAAATTTACCTTTACCCTGACTACACATTTCACGACCACAGCTCATCTTTATCGCTCAGAATTTACCATCTGCAAGATCTCAGATTCCTTTCTTTGACTATGTAACATCTTAATTTTCTTTTCCACTTCTCAGTTCTACTGAACCTTCCCTTTCATCTTCATTCCTTTTACTGCCACCAGCATGCATAGATTTCCATTTGTTTCCTGACCCATTGTAGGCACCGTCTTGTTTCACCTTGTACTCATCAGTACCCTAGAATCCCTAATATTTATATTTAATGTTTGTTTTAAAATCTTATCTACTCATTGAAGCTCCTAAACTTATCCCTGTACCCCTCATTCAAGATGAGATCACTGTTTACTAAAAAAATGGGTGGAGACAATTGAGATATAAGTGTCTTAAATTTTTCTCATTTCTGCTAAAATATTTTTCTTTCTTTACCCGTCTTCTCTTCCTCTTACACATCAGAGTAACAAATTCTTCTTTTCCAAGGTCAGCTCTTTGACCTGTGCTTTTTATCTCATCTGAGGTTTCTTTTTAGACAATGTTCCATCACTTACTACTTTTCTATTTTCATTTTTCTTCCTCATTGACACCTTTGCCTCTGTTTGCAAACATGCTGAGTCTCCCTTATTCTAAAAATCCCTTCTCACAGTCTGTTTTTCCCTATCTACATTCTGTTACCTTCCTATTCCTCACCTTCACCCTCTTGAAGGGAGAGGAACCTTTTACAAAGTACTTGAAAAGGTATTCTACTTCAGCTTACACTTTTTCACTACCCCCTCAATGCCTTTATTCCTTACCTGTTTTCTGCCTCTATTTTGTTGAAGTCACTTCTCAGAAGTCATTAATAATATTGGTTCGATCATAGTTCTTGACCTTTCAACTTTCTTACTTCGTCTTCTCATACATTAATGAATCCTAAACATTTTCTTTTCTCTAATGCTTCTTTGTTTCCTTTACTGGATACTTTCCCATTCCTTCCCCCTTTCCTAAACAGTTTTCAAGTTTCTTCTCAGTCTTCACTGCTTGATCTCTTTCCTGTCTTAACGTAACATCACTAACTCTAATGGCTTCACCTAATTGTCTCTCATGCTGATGATTCTCAGATCTCTATAACCAGCTCTGGCCTCAGCAGAGATCAGTCTCTACCACCATTACCACACCACCCCCCCTTTACCTTTTCTTGAATACCCTTAATGCTATTGCCATCATCCTTATCACCTAGGCTCAAACCTTGGAGGTGGAGTCATCTTATTTTTCCTTCTTCTTGATCACTCTCTGTACTCTGCACCCTATTCATGATTCCCGTCTGGTCATTTCCTGAGTCCTGTTTTTTCCTTTTTATTCTGAACTTAACAAACATCAAATAAAATGGATATTTACAGATATACATAGTATATCAGGAAAAGGATTGCACATGAAACTGCAAATTTCTCTTATGTACAACTTGCCCTTTTTAAGTATGTAAGTTTAAGCTCTAGCTTTTAAAACTGTACTGCTAGTCTGTGCTCCTCTCTAGACTTCTATTCTCTGAATTTCTTTTTATTTTTTTTTTAAATTTTTTGCTTTTTGGAGGGGGGTAAGGCAGGGCAATTGGGTTAAGTGACTTGCCCAAGGTCATTCAGCTAGTAAGTGCTAAGTGTCTGAGGCCAAACTCCGATCCCCTGACTCCAGAGAGGGTGCTGTATTTACTGTGCTACCTAGCTGCCCCTATTTTCTGTATTTCTTTTTTTTTTCAAAATTTTTTTTATTTTTAGTTTATATCGTTCATTTCCACAAAATTTTGAGTTACAAATTTTCTCTCCATTTCCCCCTACCCACCACCCCTAAACAACAGTCCCACTGAATATCCCCTCCCCCAATCTGCTCTCTTCTATATCTTTCCCCATCCCTCCTCCTACTTTCCAGTGGGGCATGGTGGATCTCTGTGCCCCAGTGCCTATATATCTTATTTCCCAGTTACATGTAAAATAATAATAATAATAATAATATCTAATAATAATAATAATATATTTTTAAACATTTGATTTTAAACCTTTGAATTCCAGATTTTTTCCATGCCTCCCTCATCACCCACCCTCACTGGGAAAAGCAATTCAATATAGGTTGTACATGTGTAGCTATGCAAAATATTTCCATAGTGGATATATTGTGAAAGATCGACTATATTTCCCTCCATCCCATCCCATCCCCCACTTGTTTTATTCTCTACTTTGATCCTGTCCCTTTTCAAAAGTGTGCTTCCAACTTCTCTCCCTTCTATCATCCCCCCTCTCAGCCCCTTCCCCCCTACTCTCCTGTAGGGTAAGTTACCCTATTTAGTGTGTATGTCATTCCCTCCCTAAGCCAAATTAATTGAGAATAAGGTTGACTCATTCCCTTTTGCCTTCCTGTTCTTCCACTCCATTTTAACAGTTTTCCCTTGCCTCTTCTATATGAGATAATTTACCCCATTCTATCTCTCCCCATCTCCTCTCATTATATTCCTCTCTCACCTCTTAATTTCATCTTTTAAGTATCATCCCTTCCTATTCAACTGGTCCTGTACCCTCTATGTATACCTGTACACACACACACACACATACACACACGTGTGTGTGTGTGTAAATATATATACTCATATATGTATTCATACTTCCATATAACCTCCTATGTAGACACATACACACATATTTCATTTTTTTGGGGGGGGGAGGGTAATTGGGGTTAAGTGACTTGCCCAAGGTCACATGGCCAGTGTGTGTGTGTGTGTGTGTGTGTGTGTGTGTGTGTGTGTGTGTGTGTGTGAAGTGTCTCAGACCGAATTTGAACTCGGGTCCTCTGACTCCAGGGCCAGTGCTCTATTCACTATGCCATCTAGCCACTCCATATATATATATTTCTATTCCCTTCAATTATCCTCATACTGAGAAATGTTTCATAAGTTACAATTATCGTTTTTCCATGTAGGAATATAAGTAGTTTAACTTTGATGAGTTCCTTACGATTTCTTTTCCCTGTTTACCTTCTCATGCTTCTCTTGCTTCTTGTATCTGAATGTCAACTTTTCTATTCAACTCTGGTTTTTTCATCAAGAATGCTTGAAAGTCCTCTATTCCACTGAATAACCATATTTTCCCCTGAAACATGATACTCAGTTTGCTGGGTAGGTGATTCTTTGTTTTAATCCCAGCTCCTTTGACCTCTGGAATATCATATTCCAAGCCCTTTGATCCCTCAGTGTAGAAGCTGACAGGTCCTGAGTGATCCTGATTGTGTTTCCACAATATTGAAATTGTTTCTTCCTGGCTGCTTGTAGTATTTTCTCCTTGATCTGGGAGTTCTGGAGCCTGGCTATAATATTCCTAGGAGTTTTCTTTTTGGGATCTTTTTCAGGAGGTGATTGGTGGATTCTTTCTACCTCTATTTTCCCTCTGGTTCTAAAACATCAGGGCAGTTTTCCTTGAGAATTTCTTGAAGGATGATTTCTAGGTTCTTTTTTTGATTATGATTTTCAGGTAACCCAATAATTTTTAAATTATCTCTCCTGAATCTATTTCCCAGGTCAGTGGTTTTTCCCATGAGATATTTCACGTTGCCTTCTCTTTTTTCATTTTTTTGGATCTGTTTAATGGTATTTTGATTTCTCATAAAGTCACTAGCTTCCATTTGCTCCAATCTAATTCTGAAGGAATGATTCTTTTCAGTGAGCTTTAGAGATTCTTTTTCCATATGGCAGATTTGGCTTTTTAAGGCATTTTTCTCCTCGTTGGCTTTTTGAGCTTCTTTTGCCATCTGAGTAGTCTATTTTTTAAGGTGTTCTTTTCTTCAGTCATATTATTGAGTTTCATTTCATAATTTTCTTGCATCATTCTCATTTCTCTTCTCAATTTTTCCTCCACTTCTCTTATTCGATTTTCAGAGTCCTTTTTAAGCTCCTCTGTGGCCTGTAACCAGCTCATATTTTTCTTGGAAGCTTTTGGTGCAGGAGTTCTGACTTCTTTGTCTTCCTTCTGTTCCGTGCTTTGATCCTTTTTGTCCCCCAAAAAAGGAATCCAGAGTCGGACTACTGTGCTTGCCTTGCTTCCCTCGTTTGCTCATGTTGCCACTCAATTACTTGAGTTTTGAGCTTTTTGCCACAGTAGAACTCTGCTACCAGAGTGGGGAGCTTCATCCCAAATGCTGGGGTTTTCTCAGCTGTTGGACCTATTAGTTGGCTGTCTTCTCTGAAGCCTCCCCACAATCTGGCAAACTGTTCATGTACCCTGGGACCTCTACCCTAGACCTCAATCCAGATCCAGGCAGGTTAAAGCAAGAGTGATTACCTCTCAGACTGGTCTCTTGGTCCCCCTACAGTCTGCAGACCAGGAGCTCTGAAGCAGCCAGGTGGCAGGTGGCTGCATGGCTGTGGGGCCTCAGCTGCTTCTCGCCCTGGGGGCAAAGGCTGGGGTGTACTTCTGAATTCTCAGGTCCCAAAGTCCATACTGCACTGACCTCTCACTTTGTCCTTAGCAGCTATGGGTTGATAATTCTGGAAACTGCCACAACTGCTTGTGATCTGAAGTTCCTCCAGCTGGCAGCTGGTTTGTGGCCTCCCTGAGGCTATAACCTTGGGCTCAAGGGGGGGCTGGGCTCAGCTCCTAGAACACTGTGCTGGCCCCTTCCTGCTGGCCTGCTGGGCTGTCCTCAGTGGGAGGTTAGCTTCTCTCTGTCATTTTGTGGGTTCTGTAGCTCCAAAGTTTGTTTAGAGTTACCTTTTACATCAATTGGAGGACTTGGGAGCTGTAGCTGCATGGAAGTCCTGTTTCTACTCCTCTATCTTGTCCTCTCTGTATTTCTTAAAAGAATGCTTCAACAACCTTTTTTTTTTTTGGTGGAGTGTCACTCCAGAAAAGAAAGGGCCGTAGTAAGAAATACAACTTTGTTGAATCCTGTTAATTCTTTTCTGCAATGTCAAACGAATTTTCACTCCTGCTTCAACAACATTCTAAATCAGGTTCTGTCCTCTAACCAATGGTGCCATATTAATCTTCTTAATGCATGCCTCTGATTATGTCACTTCCCTGCTTGCAAACCTTTAGTACTTTTCCAATTACTTACAGAATAATGTCTAGCTTCTTAGCCTGGCCTTCAAGGCCTTTTATGTTCTGATTCTCTAAACCTGCCCTACTAGGCTTATCTCATAGTAAAAACTCCTCAGTAAGACTGAGGCCAGTCTTATAGTCAAATTGGATTACTTACTGTTCCATAAACATGTCCTTTGCTTTTTGATCCTTGTACCTTTTGTCATACTATTACCACTATCTTGAATACTGTCCCCTCTATTTTTATCTGATGAGCTGAACTTTGAAGTATAGTGAGGATTTCAGTGTGATTTCTTCTATGAGGTCTTCCCTGATTCCATCATTCAGAAATCATCACCTTCCTTAGAACTGCCCTACCATTTTTGTATCTCTATTATAATATATATGTTTTGACTTTTCTAAAACTAAGAATTTGTTTATGTATCTCATTGTTTTCTTTTGACCTTTGGTTCCTGAACCCACAGCACTAAATATTGTATTGGACACACTAGATATTTGTTCAAGATGAATGGTAAGAAAGTAAGGTAGAGAGGAGGAACGTTCCTTATCTGTACTTTTGGGGAAAATTGGCGATGATGATAGGTCTTGTCTTAGTTTTATATGCTATTATATCCCTGGGAATTAAAATCGACTTTGTTTTTAAAAAAAACTCTATGAGTTATGAAATTGTTTTGGTGTTTTAGGAGGTGAGAAGCATACTGGAGGTGGCAGAGAATCAGGAAGTGATTCATGGAAGCAGTATATGAGACGATCTACTTGGTAAGGATACAACTAGGCCAGAAAAATATTGAAAGAGAAGATTCTCTGTGGATTTCCTTCCCAGCTATTCCCTCACTCTCACTTTTTATCAATCTGAATTCGACTCTTTAGCTCTTTTTTTTTTTAGCTCTTTTTTTGACTCAGAAATTGCCATTTCCATGGGTATCTCTGTATTGTAACTCGTTCATAGTGATGAGATGGGAGCAGTGTGAGTGCCTGTGTTCTGAAACCAGTTGAGAGTTTACCACTCCCCAGAAAATAAAGTGCATGGCTCACAGACACATTCTTCTGTGTCCAGAGCACATAAATGGATCTTTAGGGAGACTCTTGCTAGGTGTTATGGCTCATTTCTGATTAGTAATCCTTTCATCCAGCATATGCCCTTTCCCCTGTTGTCTCATATTCTTCCCCTAGCCTGGCAGACTTGCCTCAGCAGTCTGTTGTACCTTCCTTCACCCTTACCCTGGGAACTTTGGGAGAATTCCCCCCAAGAGAAATCTGACTGTGTAGAGTTGTTATGCTTTTGTTAAGTCAGCTTTGTAAACCTTATAGCTATTCTTCTAAATATTTTTTTTTGCTTCTTATTTCCCCAGCACCATCAACTACAGTAAAGACCTTCCTCTGGCACAAGGAATCAAGTTTCAGTAGCAGTGTTTTGGATTTATATGACTTCCATACTTAACTTTTTAAGATTATAACAAATCATGGGTCTCTTTTTGCTATTTGAAAGTGGAAAACAGTTGTAAAAAAGGCATGAAGTCATTTATTTAGTGAAAGATGGATTGGAATAGCTCATTCACATTTTCTTTTTTAAAGGCAAATCTTCTATTTAAAATCAGTATATTCATTTGCTTAAGAAAAGTGAAAATCAGACTGATGCACTCTTTGAAAAGAAAACAAGTATTAATAAACTTGAATAATACTTGCAGAACCATGGGAAACAGTAACCATATTTCTTAGATAATACAGAGTTTTTAACCTGCCTATTTCTATAGTATTCCTGTCATTTCAAGTGAAAACTTACCATTTAAATCCGAGAATCCTCCAAACAAGAAATTGATGGTGAAAGTCTCCTAGACTGCATTGACCTGTGTTATGCCACGGTGGCTTAGGTTTTTAGAAGTTTTATGATGGGTACCATTGACAAAATGAAATAAATACTACTACATGTAGATTTAAACGTATATATAGAATAGACTCATGCTTGTCACTGTGATGATCATCAATTCAGTCTTGAATTGAGGTGGGTCTGTGAATTTCTAGTACATAGTAGAATAATTCCTCCCCTCCAAGTTCAGTCTAGGGCTGAGGATCACTGAACTTGTGTGGATTTTATAAAGAAAATTTATTTTGATCATCAGGTTTTTCATTATTTTTATAGCTATCTAAGTGAAATTCCATATGATTAAGGATTGCAATGTAAGTTTCTATAGGTCAGAATGTAACTGTAAATGCTAACAATACTTATGTGAAAGACTCTAAGTATATCATGATAATATCTCTGTTGTATTTCAGTAGGCTTGCTCATTTCCAAGTTGCCTTAAGTAACCTTGATCAAGTTGGATTTAAGAAGTGTTTCCTATAGGAATATAAGCAATATTTGGATGATTGTTCTAAATCTAAATTGTGTATGGTTCTTGGTTAAAGTTTGGCCTCTCATATTTTTTTGCACAGTATATGGTGGTTTTTCAAACTGTTGTGCCTATATACAGATGCTTATCTGTACTGGGTTTGAAGTTGCTTATCTTTTTAATTGTCCTTTTTACCAAAAATTTCTCAGTGAGATATATCGCTTATGTTTCTAAAATGCCTTATGACTTGAATTGTTGTGACCCTTTTTGCATAGTGCTAATTCCAAGTTTTTTTCTAAGAGGAAGATAGAATTCCATTTTGGGACACTAAAATAATTTCATATAACTAACTTAGAATGCTTTCTTTCTTGAATGAATTTCCTAGCAATAAATAAATATTTCTTCTTTTTCCTTTGATATTGGAGTAATTAATTATTTTAACTCACTTTGGAGGTAGAGCATTTCTGTAGGTGTGGAGAATAATAATATGAAAAAAATTGAACATTTGTTTTTTAATAACATTTTTGTTGATATGTCACCAAAATTTTCCCCTATATGCCTCATCTCCCTTCCCAGAGAGCCATCTTATATAACAAATAATATTCTTTTTTTTTTGCTTTTTGGAGGGCAATTGGGGTTAAGTAACTTGCCCAAGGTCACACGGCTAGGTTTTTGTTTGTGTATGTTAAGTGTCTGAGGCCGGATCCGAACTCAGGTCCGTCTGACTCCAGGGCCGGCGCTCTACTCACTGTGCCACCTAGCCGCCCAACAAATAATATTCTTAAAGACAAAAAAAGAAAAATTGATGAAACTGATTAATACATAAAAAAGCCTGAAAATATGTTGAGTGTGCCACACTTGAAGAGTTCTCACCTCTGCAAAGGGATGGAGTGGGAATGATTTCACATATATCTTTACTGGAGCCATGCTTTTCTTTGCAGTTTTGAACTCTCACTTTTGATTATTTTGTCATTATATTAATTTATATTGTACTCATTTTGTATGTTGTTTTCTTGCCTGTGCTTGCTTTACTCTTCATCAATTCATGTAGATCTTTCCATGCTTTTCTGTATTCATCCCATTCATAATTTGTTATAGTACAGTTATATTCCATTACATTCATGTACTATATTCTATGTAGCCATTCTCCATTGGACAGGCATTTACTTCTAGTTCTTTGTGATCAGAAAAAGTGCTGCTATTTAGTATTTTGGTGTATATGAGGATTTTCTTCTTTATTAATGACCACCTTAGGTTTAAGCCTAGGAAGGAAATCTCAGAATCAAAGGTTTTAGGCATAAAATTTTAGTAACTTTATTTTCATAATTCCACATTGCTTTTCAAAATGGTGTAGCAGCAAGCACCCCAGCATCCCCAGAGTGGCTGCCAATACAGGTTCTTAGATCTGCTTTTGTAAAGGAAAGCAACTCAAAATCAGTTAACAAGCTTACTTTAATCAAACATATATTACCTAGTTCAGGGGGAAAAGCTCAGCACCCTGAACTTCAGATTATACAGGCAGAACGTACAGATCAAACAGACAGGCTTCCAAACTGTCCCCACATTACATACATCAGTACCAAATCACAGTTACCAGAGAGGGAAGCATCAACATCTGAGTTTTTAAAGCCGGGGGGGCTCTCAGCGGCTGCCCAGAGTCTCATCTGGTCAAATCACACAATACTTCTCAAAGTGAGCTCCAAAGCAAAGCCTCTCCTCAGGGTTATATTCCCAAAAGACCACCTCTTTCTGCCCCTTCCTTGTCCTGTCCTGTTCCCATTAATTAGGAACTGAGGCTCACAATCTTAATCGCAAAAATCTGCTGGCATTGCAGGTGAAATGTCAGTAATATCAAAAAGCAGAAGGTGCATATATAGCAGACATGAAAACAGACAAAATATGTCATCAGATAGGAAAGCAGACAATATTTTATGAATCATGGGGATTTTAGGACATGGTGGCCTGCCCAGAGTTCCACAACATGATTTCCAGTTTTATATTTGTACAGGTTGGATGGTGGTCAAGTCTGGAACATTTGGGCCTGTGTTTTCCCCTCCTACACATTAGCTAAGCTTAGCAAGTACTTCCATTTATGACTAGAGAAGTAAGGCAAGGCCCGGGCTGCCAGCTCAGGCTGCTAAGTCTTTGGTACTTTATTACAATTCTGTTCAGATTTCTGGAAATGTTACCCGAGTTTTCACTTTTATTCTACTCAATCTCATGACTATCCTGGAGCAGCAATGGCCGAGGCTGATCATGGCTAGTGAGACATTAAAGTGGTAGACCATGGAGGCAAAGGAAGCCAGAATTCGGAGGATAGGGGAGAAATGAACAGGTCGAGGAGCTGAAGTTTCCAGGTAGGAAAAATAGAGTTTAATAAAGGAATGGGGGAAGTAGGGATAGAAAGACAAACTGTTGTGGTGAGTTTTAAATTTCTAGATCTTAGAAGTATTCCTGAGTCTGAGGCAGTAGAATAAGTGTAAATGTTTCAATATGATACTGAAATATGGTGGAGATTGAGAAACTGTGTGGCCAGTTTGCTAGGAAAAATGTCGATATTTAACTTCTAAGCCTCATCGATACTGATGACATATTTTGTCTGTTTTCATGTCTGCTATATATGCACCTTCTGCTTTTTGATATTACTGATATTTCACCTGCAATGCCAGCAGATTTTTGCGATTAAGATTGTGAGCCTCAGGGGCGGAGCCAAGATGGCGGAATAGAAACAGCTCGTCCAAGCCTCTCTGCCCCCAGATTCTCCACAAACTATGTAAAAAAGGACTCTGAAAATCTTCTGGAGCCCCAGCACCCACAGAACGACACAGAGAAGCTAACCTCCCGCTGAGGACAGCCCAGCACCCTGCAGGAAGGACCAGCCCAGTGGTCTGGGAGCCTGCACCGCGCAGAGCGCAGGAGCCGAGCCGAGCCCAGGTCCACGTGAGCCGAGGTTTTAGCCCCAGGGCGGCAGGGCCAGCAGCCGGCTGGAGGAACCCCAGAACACCAGGAACTGTGGAGACGCCAGAATTATCAACATAGACTTGCCTAGGACAAAGAAAGAGGTTAGTGTCCTATGGACTTTGGGACCTGTATTTGGGGAATGCGTCAGCTCCCTCCCCTGGGGGCTAGAAGCTGCTGAGGAGACACGCCATTTTGTAGTTTTCAGAGGCATTCCGGCTCCCAGCCTACAAATCGTGGGGAGATCCAGCGATCAGTCTTGGGGGGTAATCGCTCTTGCTTTAACCTCCCTGGATCTGGATTGTGATCTAGGGTGGAAGTTGTGGGTGGGTTTACAGCTTGCCAGAAACGGAAGTTGCCCCCCACACGTTCGGGACGAAAATTCCTCTAGCTGGCCTTAAAGCCATAGTGTGGCAACAAGCCCAAAAGTCAAGCAATTAAGTGGCAACATGCCAAGGCAAAGGAAACAGAAAAATGCAACCCTAGACTCCTATTTTGGGGGCATAGAGCGGGAAAAGGACTGTGAGGTCAGAAGTCCTGCTCCAAAAGCCCCAGGGGAAAACATGAGCGGGTTGCAGGCCATAGAGGACCTTAAGAAGGACTTTAAAAATCAAATAAGAGAAGTGGAGGAAAAATTAGAAAGAGAAATGAGAAGGATGCAGGAAAAGTATGAAATGAGGGTCAACAGCCTGACTGAGGAAAACACCTTAAAAAATAGACTAGCTCAAATGGCAAAGGAGGCCCAAAAGGGCAATGAGGAGAAGAATGCCTTAAAAAGTCGAATTTGCCAGATGGAAAAAGAATCTCAAAAGTTCACTGAGGAGATTCATTCCTTCAGAGTTAGACTGGAGCAAATGGAAGCTAATGACTTTATGAGAAATCAAGATGCTGTTAAGCAGATCCAAACAAACGAAAGATTAGAAGGCAATGTGAAATATCTCATGGGAAAACCACTGACCTGGAAAATAGATCCAGGAGAGACAATTTAAAAATTATTGGACTACCTGAAAGCCATGATCAAAGAAAGAACCTAGAAATCACCCTTCAAGAAATTCTCAAGGAAAACTGCCCTGATGTTTTAGATCCAGAGGGCAAAATAGAGGTTGAAAGAATCCACAGATCACCTCCTGAAAAAGATCCCAAAAAGAAAACTCCCAGAAATATTATAGCCAGGTTCCAGAATCCCCAGATCAAGGAGAAAATACTACAAGCAGCCAGGAAGAAACAATTTCAATATTGTGGAAACACAATCAGAATAGCCCAGGACCTGGCAGCTTCTACATTGAGGGATAGAAGGGCATGGAATATGATATTCCAGAGGGCAAAAGAACTGGGAATGAACCCAAGGGTCACCTACCCAGCAAAACTGAGTATTTTGTTTCAGGGGAAAATATGGGCATTCAGTGGAATAGAGGACTTTCAAGCATTCTTGAGGAAAAAACCAGAGTTGAATAGAAAATTTGACATCCAGACACAAGAAGCAAGAGATGCCTGAGAAGGTAATCAGGGAAAAGAAATCAAAAGGAACTTATCAAAGTTGAACTATTTACATTCCTATATGGAAAAGCAATATCTGTGACTGATGATATCTTTCTCACTATGAAAATAATGGAAGAAGGGGGTGTGGTCATACGAATACATATGTGAATGTGTGTGTATATGGTTACAGTTATATATGGATAGAGGGCATAGGTTGATTTTGTTGGGAAGGGAGAGTACTCAAGGGATGAAATTATGAGGTGAGAGAGGAAAGTGGCAAGAGGAGATGGGGAGAGACATGGTAGGGTAAACTATCTCATGTAGGGGAAGTGGTTGCAAAGGAGGGGGAGAATAAGGAAGGCTAAAAAGGCAAAACCACATTCACATTGAATTTGGTTCAGGGAGAAAATGACATACATACTAAATGGGATATCTCAACCTGCAGCAGGATAGGGGGAAGGGGGATGAGAGGAGGGATGATGGATGGGAGGGCATCCTTGGGGTGAGGGGAGGTTGGAAGTACCCACTATAGAAGAGGGACAGGATCATGTAGGGAATGGACCAGGTGGGGGGTGGGATGAGTGGGAGGGAATTATAAGCAGCCTTGTACAATATATCTACTATGATAATGTTTTGCATAGCTAGACATGTACAACATATACTGAATTACTTATCTCCCAAGAAGGAATGGGTGACAAGGGAGGAAGGAAATGGATCTGAAATTCGAGGTCGTAACATTAAATGTTTCAAATATATATAAATACTATTATTAATACTCTTTTGCCTATAATTGGGAGATAAGATGTGCAGGCATTGGGACACAAAGATTCATCTTCCTCTAATGGAAAAGTCGATGGGGGTATGGGAGAAGGTATGGGAGAGAGCAGATTGGAGGAAGCGATATCTTGTGGGACTACTATTCTGGGAGGTTGGGTAGGGGAATAATGGGGGAAAATGATTGTAACTCAAAATCTGGCGGAAATGAATGATGTAAAACAGAAGTTAATAAAGTATTTGTTTAAAAAAAAAAAGATTGTGAGCCTCAGTTCCTAATTAATGGGAACAGGACAGGACAAGGAAGGGGGGGAAAGAGGTGGTCTTTGGGGTATATAACCAAGCTTTGCATTTTATATTTCGCTTCTACTAGACTGCCTCTAGTAGCAAGACTGCCCTTCTTGCAATAAAAAATAATTAAATAAATCCTTCCTCTCTCTACTTGGAGATATCTTTGCTTATTTTATTTTGGGCAAGGGTCATCTTGTTCCACACAAGATTAAGCTAATTTTCACCCATTGATTATATATAACCTTAGATGAGCTTGACTTTTTGCTAGACAATCTTTTTACCAATTCATTAACCTCTTTCATATAACAGCTTCCTAATACTTTTTTTCTCTTATCCCCAGTCTACCGTATTGAATAAATTTACAACAGGTGACCTAATCTACTTAATTGAGAAGACTGAGGTCTTACAGTGTGAACTGAAGCTATACAAACCAAACTCCTCTTTATTCCTTAAAACTCAGTAGCATTACTCTCCAATCCTTCCCTCCAGTCACAGAAGAAATTCCTAATTACTCACTAGACCTAATCCATCAACCTGCACCTTTGATCCCATTCTTGCTGTGTTTTTGAGAATATTGTTCCAGTGGTCCCTGTCTATCATTGTCTTATATCTTTGATCTTGGTCATTGGTTTCTCATTTGTGTTTAAAGATACTTAGGTCCTCTTAATTTTAAAAAAAGCCTTCCTTTGTCTCTTCTAATGGCTACCATGCCATTTCTTTGTTGCTATGATTTCCTTGGTAAAAGTTGTCTTCATCCGATGGCTATACTTGCTCTCTGCTGTAATTATGTTGACAGCCCTACTTTACTGAAAGTAATCCTTTCTAGAGTCACAAGGGAACTCTTAATTGCAATAGTAGTCACTTTCCCCGCAGTTTTTTGCTTTTCTCTGTTTCCCAGGTTGTCTTTGGGCAATTGGGGGTGGGGGGAAGGGTGGCGGCAGTGGAAAACATCCAGGAAGAAACCAGGATGTGCCTTAGTTTGATGCCCTAGAAACATCAAGGAATATCTCCTGGTGAAAAAGGGCTCTCTCTCTTTCACAACTCACACACACACACACACACACACACACACACACACACACACGCACACGTACATCTGTGACTAGTGATCTAGGGTGGGGGAGGGAGGGAGAAAAAAAGGAAAAAAATATGACTAATAACCATTCACCATTAGGTAAGAGCCCAAAAGATATGAATAAATGGTTCGCAATAGAATTGCAAAACATTCACTGAAACATTCATGTGAAAGAATGCTTCAAATCACTAAGAATAAGAGAAATGGAATTTCTCTAAGCTTTTGCCTCATACCCTGTATATTTGGAAAGTTAACAAAAAAGGCAGTCATCAATGTTGAAGGGTTTGTGGGATGATAAATACAGTAATACATTGTTAGAGAAGCTGTGAAATGGTCCAAATATTTTGGAAAGCCATTTGGATTATGTAAATAAAATGACTTTTTTTAGTCCATATCCTTTGAATTAGAGACTGTTACTGGGCTTGGTGGTTGTCCTTTGTTCTTGAAGAGGACCAAAATGACATTGTTATGTTGGAGTTGAGGTACAGTGTAGTGTGTGTCCGACTGGCTGATCAGACCAATGTGAGCTCAGAAGGCTCTACCAGAGGTCAGGCACAAATAGTTCACATGAACATGGGCTTATGTCCCAGGGAAGTTACATATAAGAAAAAAGTCCCTCTAGACGCCAATATATGTATAACAGCACTTTTTGTGATAGTAAAGGGTTGGAAACAAAGTAGGTGCAATTGGGAATGACTAAAGAAATTGTGATACTTGAATGTAATGATATTACTGGGCTGAAAGAAATGGAAAGTGTGATGACTGCAGAGAGGTATGGAAGGATCTTCATGAATTAAGGGAGACTGAAGTAATCAGAGCCAAGAAAATAATATATGCAATGACTACAACAATGTAAATAGAAAAGATACACAAAATATGAAAAGTTAAGGTAGCAAAATAATAAAGATCAAGCATGACCCAAATGAAGAGATATGAGCAGATATCCTCAACCCACTCCTTCGTGCAGGTGGGAGGTCCATCAATGTTGCACACTAAGTTATTGGACTTTTAAATATACGTTGATAAGTTGTGCTGGGTTTTTTCACCTCTTCCTCCTTCATCTTTTTAAGATGCTATTTTTTTGGAAGAGTTCACTCTGAGAATGGGAGGGACAGTGGGGGAAATCTATGCATATCAAAAGACATTAATTCAAAATTACATATTGAAATTATTACATATTTAAAAGCAAATAGTTTTTCTTTTATAGTGTATGTTAGTAATACTATTAAAGTATATAATAGAGACTCAAAATTTCAAACATAGTTCTCTTCTTTTATACTGTGTTTTTGTTTGGTATTTGTTAAGTTCAGGATTTTTTAAAAGTTGAAGAGCCAGTATTTTATGATGTTTGCTGTCACTACTTTATCCTCTTTTAAGCCTTTTTTTACAAGCTTCATGGATAGCCAAAGTATGCAGGTATTGGGTCTCAGGTTATTATTTCCATTGTTTAGCAAATCTTTCAAGTAGATTGGAATTGATCAAAATTAGAGTTGACAATTTCTTTACATGTATCAGTCTGGACGTACCAGAGTAAGGGACACACCAGACACACCTGAGCTATTGCTTTGTTGATAAATACAATTTCTTTGGTAAATTCCAAAGTATGTATAACATGTATGAGTTATACATGGTCATTTAGTCCTTCAAGGTCAAATGCTTCTGGAGATTGTAAGGGTAATTTTCTTGAAATATCTCACAAAATGATTGGAATTTGAGTTCTCTTTCAAATGTAGTTGTATAATACAGATCCTCAAAATCTTCAAAGCCCCATCATCTCCATTTGGGGTCCAGGTGGAAAATATCTCTCAGGAACTGCTTATGAAATCATAATCACTGCTTGTGAGAACTGGGATCACCTTCCTGGCCTCAGACCATTTTGCTGATGCTGCTGTAGTCTTCAACTTTTGCACTACTAGAACTACATTCTTTTCATGAGTACATAAATCCAGCATATGGCTATTTCCACAGTTTTAACAGAAGAAAGTTCTGTCTTTTCTAGTTTTCTCCTAGTGATGGTGTTAGTATTTCAGGCTAGTTTGGCCTCTACTCCCTTTCCCCAATTCCTTTCCAGGTGGAAACAGTTTATCCTTGGGTCTATTTCTCATGAACATTTCTGTGAGTTTCTTTTGCACCTGCAAGGCTGAGCCCCTACTTAGTTACTTTGAACTATGCATAAGAAAGATGGGGTTATGTATCTGTAAAAATGGACATTTTTGTTAGTTCGTGTGCTTCATGTGTTTTAACTTTTTTTACATGCTAAAGGGGTATCTTTAAATCTCTGCAGCCTACTAGTACTTTGGCTACTTGTTTCAAATTTCTCAACTTCTTTTTCAAGAACTGTGCCTAAAAAACTAGCTATGTGACCTTGGGCAAGTCACTTAACCCCAAATGCCCTACCTTCCCCCCTCCAAAAAACAAAAACAAAAAAATAAAGAACTGTTCCTTCCTATATTAATCTCACTGTGCCAAAAGTTGGAATGGAAACTCCATTTTGCACTGAGTGATATTGCCAAACTCTGAAAGCTCTATGTCTTCTAATATTGTAGAGTCAAAGAATGACTCTAAAAATTATATTTATCCTCTTATGTGTGTTATTCCAGATTTTCTCTATCCTAGCTCCAGCAGATATTTATAAACAAAATTATGTATTAAAAACCCTTGAAAATCTAATAAATAATTCAAATTTTAAAAATTCAATAGCAGTTCTTCCGAGAAAAAATATTATTGAACATATTTTTATGAATAAGGGTTAAATTGTAACACAGCATGGTCTTTTGGTCTAGTCTTTTAAAGTTCTTTGGTTCTTGCTAAGTATAGGAGTACATACTTGAATCAAACCCGATTAGATCATTCTGTCAATGTTATACTGTAAGTAAGGTGGAATTTAGTGTGTTTAAAGTGAATTTTTGTTATTATTTCTTAGAGTCCAGTTTCCTAGGATCCATAGCCATAACAGTCCCTTGTTCCCAAGTATTAGATGTGAGTTTTCACAGTTATGGTTCAAAACATCTCCACCACACTTTCATAGCACTATATAATGACAAATAATATAAACATCCACTGCAACTGCACAGTGAGATACAGCGATGAGGTGATGGAAATTCGTGAGGCTGTTGCTGGCAATATGGCTTCCTTTGCCTGTTTCCCCATAAAGTAGGTGGGCACTGGTCAGTGAGTGGGGAACGTTAGGGTTGAATGCACAAATGCTGTGTGCCTTGATTGGCCCTCATCAAGGCTTGGGGAATCTGTGCTTGCCTCAACCTGACACTTGAGGGGATTTAGGGGATGCACAAGTTATGCCTGTCTCCACTGACCCCCATCAAGATGTAGGGGTAGTTGCCCCCTCTTCTTGCTGGCTCCTGTAAGAAGGGTGATTAGGGAATGCTTTAGGAATTTGTCCTTCCATTATCAGCAGTCCTTTTCTGAGAAAACTAGACTAGAATAAGGTAAGATTATTAACCTTTTCTTAGTGTCTTTCCAGTCTGATCAAATCAAGAGTAAACCTGTGCTAGCAGCTCTCCTGTATGCTGTTTATTTGTCTTATATACATTAACCTTATTGATGTACATAAGTCCCAATAAACTTACTAATAAAAATACAACTGGATTACAATTCTGAAAAACAAGGGAAGAGGGACAGGAGGCCAGAGAAAGGGGAGGAGAGGGAAATTATTGTCTTGCATGCATTGTCAGAGCTAGCTAATGTCTACCTAATAGATGTATCTACTTAATGAATAGATATATCTATGGGAATGCATCTATATATACACATATATGGATAAATTCATACATTAAATAGATAAAAATAGATCTCTACATATGCAGTGAATAGTTATATGTAACTATTATGTATACATATACACATGTATGTATTTGTAATTTGACTCATATCTCTGAAGTAGATTTATGCTTGAAGTCATAGTGATTATGCATTTATAAGGGTAGTTATGAAGTGGCTTATTATGCCCTTAGCAAAATTCAAAAGTTCTGTTGTATGTTGTTTATTTCTTGGTTGTATAAATACTACTAGGTCAAATCACTAGTTGCTTCTGTCTAGTAGAAATATTTATGTTCTTTTTGCATTTAAACAGATCAAGGCCTTTTGTGAAAGAAAAATGTCCTACAACTTCTTAGGGCGAGATGCTTATGCCTAAAATATGCAGGTTGCTGACATTCTTTGTTACTTCTCCAAGTTTCCTTTTTTTTTCCTTTTCCTAACGATTGCAGTTCCTTGATTTATGGAAAAGATTTGGGCAAGTATCAGAAATAAGTGCCCTATCACTATGGGGATTACTTATGGTACAGAGAGTCTTCTGTGCATGTATACGTGACTTGTATAGCAAGCACTGAGAAGCTAGGATGCCTGGGACTTGAGCCCAAATTAGACTTTGGACTTGGAACTTGGGGTGGTGCCCTATGTTTTTGTCTGAACTCCAGCTGGATAGTTTTATGATTGAGGGAAGCATGGAAAAGTTTTCACCTAGGGCAGCACTTCCATGTTCTTGAACTGTGAAATTCTTTTATATGATCATAGTCTATTGCCCTTCCACCTCTTCCTCTGTCTTACAAACCCAAACTCTGTTCTCTGGTCAGTCTGTGATCTCTAGCCCTTCAATCACTTAGCTCTTTCTTAGGCTGTAACCCCAGAACTAGCTATATTCTCCTCCGTTTCCCATCTAACCCATTGGTAAATCAGTTAAACTCTATTTTATCCTCTTCTCTTGAGCCTTTTAACCCTTTATCATACCAAGGATAAACACTGATAAGCCTAGGTCTTTGATTACTCCTACCATTCATTGCCTTTACTACTACATACTTGTATCTGAAAAGAAACTGGAGAAAATAAGAAGACTGTGTTGATTGGGCCTACAACAAATTTGTGTTACATAATCTCAGGCCTAAACTATTGCCAGGTACTTCTTTTACATTTTCCTAATTAAGTCACTGTCCCAGTCCCATTTGACACAGCTAAATCTTCTAAACCTTTTCATTTCTCCTGGCTCCCTTCCCACACAACCTCTCAACTGAGAAGCTTGTTTCATGTTTTGCTGAAAAATTTAAGGATATTTGCTGAGAGGACCCTTTTTGCCTCTTTTCTTAATCTCACATCACCCAGATACCTTCTGCCTCTCCTCCTTTATCCCTCTTCTGCATAATAGGTTAGTTCTTGATAAGGCACACCCATTTCCATGTACAACTGCTCCCATTCCATTCCATTTTCTCTAGTAGATTGCCTCCTTTATTATCTTTCATTTATCTTCAAACTCTCTCTTTTGACTATTTTCCTGCTGTCTGCAAACATGCCCATGTCTCCACTATCCTCAACAACTCACTTGATCTGTCTATGCTTTCTAGTTATTGCCTATGTCCTCTCTTCTGTCAATAATAGGTGCCTTCATTTCCTCTCTTCTTAACTTTCTACAGTTTAGTTTCCAACCTCATCATTCAGTTAAAACTGTTAACTCAAAGTTAACTTAAAAATAAGTATTGGACACCATCCAACTGCTTTACTCTGGATTCCATCATAGCCATGTTAGGAACCAAACTTCCTGAAACCTTCAGGATGGAATAGTTTGACACAGTGGTCATATAGTGAGATGCAAGGGAGTGAGGTGAATGTATAACAGATTATGGTTCTACTGTTGGTGGATAGGAGGTTGGAGAAGAGGAGAAGTACTCATTTTTTTTCAGGGCTCAGAGATCCAGAATGGCCTGGGCCAGACTACAATCATAAGGGGCAAAAAAAATTTAAGGTGAAAAACTGTGATTCATATTAAAGGACAGTTACGGCACTTATAAGCCCATCAGAAACAGAACAAATAACTTCTGAAGACATGTAGGGCATATATGACATTCTTCCAAATTTACTGATTATATTGACCTGAGCAAGTCACTTACAATCTCTTAGACTTGTTTTCCTTGTTATAATGGGGAAGGGATTTGCACAAGTACTAATTAAGAAACAACTGGATGACTGTTCTGAAAAACAAGGGAAGAGGGAAAATTAAATACCATTAAGAATGTAAAATAACGGGGTTTGCTAAATTCCCTTTCAGAGCTAAGTCTACGGTCCTGTGAATTATAAGTTCTATCTTCTTTTGGCAAAGAGATGGAAGAAGTTTCATGTGTTCAGGGATATTTCTAGAAAGTACTATGGAAATTGCTGTTGCTTCCACTGTATTATTTACAGTTCCCAAAGTAACTATAGTCCTACTCTGATGCTCCATTGTGATGTAGAGATTGCAGCCTTTTAGGTTCTCAAAGGTGCATAGACTATATACTATATATACTATGCAAAATCTGGTAATTCCAACAAAGCTGGAAA
Source organism: Gymnobelideus leadbeateri (assembly GCA_011680675.1). Taxonomy (NCBI): domain Eukaryota; kingdom Metazoa; phylum Chordata; class Mammalia; order Diprotodontia; family Petauridae; genus Gymnobelideus; species Gymnobelideus leadbeateri. The sequence goes on from WOXC01009411.1 coordinate 171,591, forward strand.
AACTTTGAGAACAAGTCAGCACTGGACTCTCTGTTGTTTGAGGATCCACTTGGCTAAATTTAGAGAGACTTATCACTTGGAGTTTGCTCTCAAGGTGATTATTTTCTTTTCTTTTTTGGTTAGAGTAGCTGTTTTTTTTTTTTAACAATTTTGCCTTAATTTTTAATTTTATAGTTATTTTTAATTTTTATACTGTTTTTATTTCTGAATTATTTCCTTCTCATTTCCCTAATCCAGAAAACTATCCTACTGTGGCCAACGAAGTTGGTGGGCTAGCAAGCAGTGAGAGTAACAAGACAGGGGTATAATCAATAGTTTGTTTATTACAGGACCATTTCATACAGAGCCAAAGATATAAGGGGCTCACTCAGTTTATATGCCCCCCAATAGAAGGTCTACATTGTCCCAAAAGAATGCAGACACCCCAAAAGAATGCAGACAATATACAAGGACCCTGCCTTGATCTTCTTTACTATTTACCCTTGCTTAATTAAGGTTAGTTATTTATTAGGGCAATATCATAGGACCATATCCAGAGGCATAAACAAAAAAGATTACATGCCCTCCTGCTCATCTGCCTTGTAACCTTTCAGATAACTGTATAGGGGAGGGGAACCCCTGAAAGTTCTCTACACTATTCTTTATTACAAGGAATAATAAAGAAGAGAAAAAAGCAGTTCCTCAAAAATAATCTATGAATAAGCAATTGAGAAATCAAGTATCCACTATGTTCCAGAGACTATGCTAAGTGCTGAGCATGCCAATACAAGAAACAATCCCTAGTCACAAAGAGCTTGTATTTTAATGGTAAAAACCAGTACATAAATAGCCATATGGAGAATAAATACAAAGTAGTTAAATACAAGATAGTTTGAAAGGGAGGGTGAAGAGGACAACAGGCCAGTGGGACTCTGACCCTGATGGCTGAAGAGCCTGCTACTGGGCCTGGATCAGTTCCCCCAGGAAAGAGCTCAAACACACAGGTGTGTGCATTATGTCCTAGAGATAAGCATGGCTTATTCCCCCCTTGACTCCCAACAAAGAAGTGTGCAATGAAAGCTTGTAGGTGGGGTAATAAAAATGGCTCTGCTTTCCACCACTCTCTGAGTCCTGTTTCTTTTATGCACCCTCTTGAAGCCTCTGAGTAAGCAACTGTTTTTCAGCCCTGCTGCAGGAGGACAGGGCTCCCACAGGAGGGCACTTGAGTTTGGGAGGATCAGGAAAGACTTCCTGTAGAAGGCAGTGCCTAAGCTGCATCTTACTGGAAGAGAGAGATTCCATGAGGAGGAAATGCATTCTTTACATTTATGCCATTGTAAAAGCACAGAGATCCATTGTTATGTGTAAGATCCAGAGTTTTGCTAGTAGGCATGGGAAGTAGCATAATGAAGCTAGAAAGATGAATGGGGGCAAAATTGTGAAGGGCTTTAAAAAGTTAAATAAATGAATTTATATTTGATACTAACAGAAACAAGGAGCCACTGCTATTAACTGAGTGGGGGAAATGCGTAGTCAGATCTGTGCTTAAGAAAAGCACACTTACAGGTTTGATTGGAGTGAGAAGAAATGTGAAGCATTGGAAGCCAGTTAGTTGGCCATTTCAATAACTTAGGTAAGAGGTGATGGTTTAAACTAAGGTGGCATAGCTGTGTAAGTAGAGCGAGGGTGCAGGATATGAAGGATGTTTGGGGAGATTTGATAATGTTTGGATGTGTGCTTGAGGAAGTCTGAGTGGTTGAGGATAATACCAAGATTTCAGGGACATCTGTTGTTGGGAGACTGTTGGAATGGTGGTACTTTGGACAAATATATTGAAAAGGAAAGGATTGTATAGGAAACTGGAATTAATTTTTAGATGTGTTTTAGATATCCAGTCATTGTTATGGGACTGAAGTTTAGGAGAGAAACTAGATCTCTAAGTCATCTCCATTGAAATGATAATTTATTTAGTTCATGGGAGCTGATGAATTTACTGAGAGGAAATGTTGAGAGAGAATAGGGCCCAAGATAGAACCTTGGGGAACACTTAATAGTTCCAGGGCATAATATGGATGATGAGCAAGCAAAAGAGATGAAAAAGTGTTCATCTAGGTTGAAGAATCAGGAGAATCAGTGTCACGAAAAACAAATGTAATAATGTATGTGATTTTTTTTTTAGATTGGTGATTTCTTTATTTTTTTTTTTACATCTCTTAATATTATTTATTTATTTTTAGTTTTCAACATTCATTTCCATAAGATTTTTTAAATAAAAAGATAATTTATTTAAGTATGTTCTTCAGGAAGTTGCAGAATGACTACTTAATGCTTCTTGGTAAGCCTGTAAAGTCAACTCTATATATCCTCCCTTCTGTGCTTCTGTTTTTGCAAAGACCTTAATTAAGTCTAATCCCTCAGCTCCTTGTTTTTTAGCCTGCTTAGCTGAGTGTCCATGTGGATGAAGCATGTGATACAGAACAACCAAACTTGTGGCATCATCCATTAAATCTCTCTGAATCTGGTCAATCAGCAAACCATCAACCTTTTTCTTATTTACCAGATACCACACCATTCCACCAAAGTGTCTTGTAGAATGCAAAAGGTCATATTTGCCATGCTTTTCTATATCTTCATATGTCTGGTGATGAATTTTAATATAATCAGCTGAATCTGGTTCAAACTGTGCAACACAGAGATTGAGGACATCTTCATAGCGATGCTGACTGAACACAGTCAGAAGATTTTCTCCCTGGAACATTAGTGGTGGAAAAATCTTACGACCTTCTTTTGGGAAAAAGACCTGTATCATTCTGTCTCGTTCTTCCCAGGAAGCTTTGCGTAGAATGCCATTTGGTTCCCTGACAACAATGAAACGTTCACGATGTGGAATGCTAAATGTTAAATCAGTAAACACGTATTTGGCGGTTATCGGTTCCTTCAAGAATTTTATCGTCTGCTATTATATCATTTATTGGCTCTCATTCTTTCAGCACAGGAGGCATTTTTAATCGTTCTTTAGCTGCCTCAATGGCATGTCTTGTGGCCTCTTCCAGTTGTGCTTCTGTCATTAGCTTATATGTTGGTGGCTTAAGTTGTTGCTTAATTGGTTTAAAAACTTTCTGTAAATCCAAACCAGTCATTTTGGTGAGTATATTTTGAACTTCCTCCTCTGTGAATTCTGACTTTGTCTCTGAGTAACATGAGCTACCCTCGGAGCCCACCCGACGACAAGAAAGCTCTGTGCCGCAAGCCCCACCCCAAGATAGCAAGCCTACTGAATACCCCTTCCCCCAATCTGCTCTCTCTTATATCCTCCCCCATTTCCCCTCTAACTTTCCAGTAGGGCAAGATGGATTTCTATACCCCAGTGCCTGTATATCTTATTTCCCAGTTGCATGTAAAAAAAAACAACCCATTTTTAAAAACATTTGTTTTTAAACTTTGATTTCCAGATTTTTTCCCTTCTTCCCTCCTTACCCACCCCCACTGGGAAGACAAACAATTCAATATAGGTTATACATGTGGTGTTACACAAAACGTTTCCATAATAGTTATATTGTGAAAGACTAACTATATTTCCCTCAATCCTATCCTACCCCTACTTACTCTATTTTCTACTTTGACCCTATCCCTTTTCAAAAGTGTGTGCTTCTAACTACCCTCTCCCCCAATCTGCCCTCCCTTCTATCATCTCCCCTCTTACCCCCTTTCCCTGTACTTTCCTGTAGGGTAAGATACCCAATTGAGTGTGTAGGTTATTCCCCCCTTAAGCCAAATCCAATGTGAGTAAATTTGACCCATTCCCTTTCCCTTTCCTCCCTTTCCCCTCTATTGTAACAGTTTTCTCTTGCCTCTTTTATATGAGATAATTTACCCTATTCTATCTCTCCCTTTCTCCTTCTCCCAATATATTCCTCTCTCACCTCTTGATTTTATTTTTCAGATATCATCCCCTCATATTCAACTCATCCTGTGCCCTCTGTCTATGTATACATGTACACACATATATATTTATATATACATAATGTATATGATATTTTATACCTATAGTCCACTAGGTCTTCAGAGAGGGCAGGGAGGTGTATTTTCTCATTTCTTTTTAGGGCCAAACATTTATTATAAATAAATAGTATTAATTTTCAAGTTGTTCTTTCCATTGAAATATTAACCTCTATTTTGATCATCCTTCTAGTGAACTTATATGCAAGTGAAATATGGACCACCATATACTTAGAAGGATCAAGACGATGGGCAATTCAAAAGGCAATGGAAAGACACATATTGGGTATTAGTAGGCTATACCATATTTCCAGTAATGTCATGAGAGGTGTTATAAAAGACACACAGGAAATATATGAGCATTAGATTGTGAGATCCTCAGAGCAAGGACTCTCTTTTTGCCTTCATATTCCCAGTGAATAGAATACTGGGCTCAGAATTAAGAAGACCTGAGTTCAAATCCAACCTCAGACACTAGCTGTGTGCCCCTTTAACTTCTGTCTGACTTAATTTCCTCAATTCTAAAATGAGGATAATGATAGCACCTAGCTTTCAGAGTTGTGAGGATTAAATGAAATTATATATATATATATATAGCTTTTTTGGAGGGCAATTGGGGTTAAGTGACTTGCCCAAGGTCACACGGCTATAAGTATTAGGTGTCTGAGACCAGATTTGAACTCAGGTCTTCCTGACTCCAGGGCTGGTGCTCTATTCACTGCACCACCTGGCTGCTCCTAAATGAAATAATATTTATGAAGGATTTGATGGGTTTCTGACACATAGTAGGTACTTAATGTTTATTGGCTGACTGAAAAAAAAAGGGGGGGCATGACCTAGTCATGTAAAATGAGCAAGGGAACCTTGAGAAATGGATACCTTGTACTGTTACTCACAGAATGTTAAAATACATAAAGGAAGACATTTAGATTCTGCTGTGGAAGGCAAATGGAAGGGTATGTGCAAGAAGCCAACGTTGTATTTTGATTTGTACTTTTGTAAAGGTGTCACCCATGTCAATGCCTTCAGTAGCTTGTGATAACTGTTTATTAAGGGCTGTATATCTGTTAGTAGAGGAAGTTACATATCACTGAAGTCACAAATATTTTGAAATAATGAAGTGAGGTAGGTAATAGATGACTAGTGGTTTGTACTTTGTACAGAGAACTAGAACATGACAAGATAAGATTGGAACTTTTGGGAAGGGAGAGAATCTATTTTCTGTCATTAATCTATGTACGTGAGAGATGCCATGGTATAGAAGATAGTGGGCTGACCTAAGGGATAGGAAGATTTGAGTTTAGTGCGTTTTCTGACACATACTAGCTGTATGGCCAAGAGCAGGGCACTGAATTATTCAGTACATGAGGCATCTCTGAAACTCCTACAAGTACACAGTAGAGGGGAAAACAAACTAAGGCTTAGAGAGAACATGTAATAAAATGTGTAACTCAGGACCTGGAAGTCCTTTTGCTGGAATCTTTAAGATATTACCTCTAGGTATGGCATAGTTTTTCTGCTAGGCTCTTCATAGAACCCTGAATCTGTGTTCAGTCAGTCCTTGGCTCCTGATGCACTGCTTGTCATCTGTTGCTGTCCTGGGAATATTTCTAAGGGTGATTATTATTAAAGGCTGTCTATCTGTTGGTAGAGGAAGTTGCATATAATTGAAGTCACACATCTTTTGAAATAATGAAGTACGGTAGGTAATAGATGAAGACTTAGTGGTTTGTACTTTGTACATTAATTGTGGATAGGAAGATGAGAAATCTAAAGTCTTCTGGACCCTCCAAGCTCACAAGATTCTCCTCAAGAACCCTGAGCTCTTGGTGGTGAGTTAGTGAGGAAGCAAAGGTGCTCACCCCCGCAAGGATTTTTTTTTTTGGAGGGGGAAGGCAGGACAATTGGGGTTAAGTGACTTGTCCAAAGTCAGACGGCCAGTAAGTGTTAAGTGTCTGAGGTCACATTTGAATTCAGGTCCTCCTGACTTAGGGCTGGTGCTCTATTCACTACGCTACCTAGCTGCCCCAAAGGAAGTTCTTTTTAGAGGTTTAATAGGAACACTCTTTCCCTAACAATGCTAGGAGGCTGGGAAATAGTCCAATCCTTCAGGTTCTAAACTAGGTCCTGATTTTACATAGGATCTTAATCACTCAGCCAATGCAGACTTCCTGTCATGCCTAGGGAGGTTCCCAGGCCTTGCTGACACTTAATGAACAATAAAGATACATTCTTACAAATAAGTATATCATAAAAGAATTCTTGTTAATTATTTTAGGTGGAATGGGTTGGTTCAATTAACTCAATCAACCTCCATCCTTACATATCAATAAATACTTATTAAGAGCTGATAGTACACAATTTTTGCCAGTGGGCTATCAAATACAAATGAGGCAACCAACTCATTTTATTTATTAGCTTATTTGATTTAACAATAAAATACATTTCATAGAAATGATTATAAAATGAGTTTTACAAATAGAATATTTTATACTTATAGATCTTATGATACATAATGAAAACTTAGTAAATAGAAGATATTAAACCACCAGCATTTTCTTAATTTCACATAACAAAGAAGAAAAGTCCATTATTATCTGGTAAAATGGATTTCTATATTAAATCCAAAAATTACCTTCAATGTTTTATATTCTGTGCAAAAATCAGTTATTTTTTTTTCCTGTTTTAAATATCAGTTAGGTTCTCAAGACAAGTTTTAATTTAGGTACCGCACCCTGCTTAGGGAAAAATAATTTAGAAACAAGTATTAGTTATAAGAAAAAGAAAAGGCCAGCTAAGAGCTTAAACTCAGTTGAGAAATTAAAATGCACAGCTTATTCAAAACAGGATAGAGAAAGAGGAGAAAATAGTTATCTGTTTGAAGCTTGTTTTGTATATTCAGCATCGTTTACAGTTAGAGCTTTTTTTTTTTTTTAAAGCAACTGGGGTTAAGTAACTTGCTCAAGGTTACACGGCTAGTCATTATTTATGTGTGGGTGCTCACTTTCTGAGGCCGGATTCGATCTCGGGTCATCCCAACTCCGAGGCCGGCGCTCTTACTCACTGCGCCACCTAGCCGCCCCTAGTTAGAGCTTTTTTAAAAAAAAAATATACCTTAGTTAATTCATTGGGGCACCTGTTAGGCACTTTAAAAAGAATCACAGGACACTAGCAATGGAAGGAACTGGAGAGGTAATCTATTCCAATCCCTATCCAAATCATGGATCCAGTCTGTATTTGAACACCTCCAGCTATGGGAAATTATTTTTTTATGAGGCAGCCCCATTTATTTTTGGACAACTCTAAACTTATTGCCTAATTTTAAGTTGAAGGTGAAGAGTTTTGAGGGATAAAGAAAGCGTGGAAAGGAAGAAGTAAAACAGAGTGGAGCATGTTTGCTGATGTTACAATCACTGTTGAACCTCATACATCCAAACCCAAAGGCATAGTTGTATCCAATAGTCTCTTTTGATAAACCAAGCAAATGAGATCCATTCTTTCCATGATGCAACAGTGAAGACATACTCAGAGTCAATGTTAACATTTATTGCACAATAACCAAATCACTTCCCACTTTCCTTAGACAGCAACTGTAAAGTGCAAAAGTGGCTTTGGATTCAAATTAATGTGTCTCTGTCCAGCAGAGTGCCCTCCATGAGTAGTGGAGTTGCTCCTTAAAGAGTAGCATTAAGTTGGCCCCAAACAAGGAGGTAAGTCAATCACCATTGTCCAGTAGCCTTTGTAGGTTGTTTTGTATCTAAAAATGATATAAAAGAAACTTTGATTATTAAACATAATAGTAATGATACAAAAGGCTTTCTTTACGATAGATTCATATATTATAGGTCATGCAAATACTGTTATTCCCACTAAACAGATCTGAGGCTTAGTGTGGTTAATTGGCTTGCCCATGGAAATAGTAAGTGATATAGCTATGACTCAAAACTAGGGTCTTCTGACTCCAAGACTTGTACTTTTACCCTTCTTTCATACTGTTCCCCATTCAATTCGACAACCATTTATTTAATGCCTACTATATATTGAAAACTGTGCAAGGCACTGAGAATACACAAAAATCAAACAGATCTTGCTCTCAATGAACGTACTTTCAAATATAGAGGAACAGCATTACGTACATAAATAAATATAAAGTAATTTCATGGAAGCGTGAAGGTACCAACAACTGGGGGGAAATCAAGAAAAGTCTGGGTAGGGGAGATAGCGCCAATGGTGATCCCTGAGTGAAACCAGAGATTCAAAGAAGGGAAGATGAAGGAGAATTTTCCAGACATGGGGGATAGGCTCTAGACAAAAGCGTCCCCTGTAGTACTATTAAGGCCAAATTGTTGCTTCAAAGCCAAGTTTTTTTTTATGTTTTGAGCAAATTATTGTTTTTTTTAACAACTGTTTAGGTGAAATCATTAGATCTTTCTCAATCAAAAAGGACCAAAGGGGACATGAATATAAAAATATGAAATAAGAATTGGAAGTAAAGGCGATAGATAAGAACAAATAGTTATAAAGATCTATCTAGACATGAGAATGAATTAAGCAAGGCCTTGATATTACTAAGTATTACATATGACATTACATATTATAATAACATTACATATACATATGAAGGAGTTGATCTTTGAAAGCCCAAGCCTGAATCACAGATGATTTAAAATTTTTTCTGATTAACTGGAATTTATTTTCTTTCCCACTTCATCTCACTCCTACTGAAGAAAAAACAAAAACTAAACCCTTGATTTATTTAGCAGAAATACATGAATTGCATAAAGCAAAGTTCATTGCCATTTAGTTTACTTGGGCTCTGTGATTTCCTAGGAAAGAAGAATGTACTGCTAGGAGAAAGAGGCACAGAGAAGAAATGGAAGCAGAAAAAAGTTAACTCTATTCTTTTTTATTCAACATAAAGGTGAACACCCTTAAAACTTGTTGTTAATAGGAAAAAAACTCAGTAAAGACAAAAATAATTTTCTGAGCTGCTCCATTACAGCTCCTTTTGATATCATATATCCTCATTTTCCAAGCACCGAGCATGATTGTTTAAAATATCTCCTGATTTGATGCTCTGCCTTCTTTTCACCTCAACTGAAATCCTAGTTTGTACTTCCTCTGAAGATTTCTCTGATTCCCCCAGTTGAAAATGCTCTGTCTTAAGAGAGACAATGGACTCAGCATGCAGATGAAGACACAGATATTTCTTTTTGACAGGGTGGGAATTTGTTTTGCTTTATTTTGCATATTTGTTAAAAGGGTTTTTTTTTCCTTTCTCATTGGGAGGTGGGGAGGTAAAAGGATGTGAAGGTAGATATTTGTTCATTGAATAATAATAATAATAGAAAACCATCTCTCCTGCCCCAAATTTTCATAAGCATTCATAGATTTAAAGCTGGTAGGGGCTTTAGAGGTCATCTAGTCAACACTCTCAGGTGAAGAAACTGAGGCCCAGAAATCTTAAGTGATTACACAGGTAGGAAGCAGAAAAGTTGGGCCTTGAATGTGGGTCCTTTTTTTTTTTTTTTGCTTTTTGGAGGGCAATTGGGGTTAAGTAACTTGCCCAAGGTCACACGGCTAGGTTTTTGTTTGTGTGTGCGTTAAGTGTCTGAGGCCAGATCCGAACTCAGGTCCTTCTGACTCCAGGGCTGACACTCTACTCACTGCGCCACCTAGCCACCCCTGAATGTGGGTCCTTTTTACTCCATGTTCTCTAACTCTTCCAAGTGTGCCATGATGCTCTTTGTCCATATCACATTCTACCTTGAATTATGCCTATTTATGTACATGTCTCCAATTAGGTTTTCATCTTGAGGTGAGGAACCATGTCATTTTTCCATCTTTGTATTCCTAGCACATAGTGCCTCATACATAGGGGTGCTTAATAAATGCTTGTCAAGTTAATTTGGTGTCAAAGACCTGCCTCTCAGATACACTAAGAAATAAGAGCTAAAGGATTAGATTTTTATAACATCAATAACAACTACTACTTTATAACAATTACTGCTTTATATTTGAAACTTGCAAAGCATTTTGCATACATTTTCTCCCTTGATCCTCAAGACTTCAGGTGTGAGTTACAGACATAATTAGTTCTGAAGATGGAAAGAAACTCAGTGGTTATTTATTTCAACCCATACCTAAAAAGGAATCCCCATCATAACATACCCAACTAGTGGCCTTCCATCTCTGTATGAAGAATTCCCATGAGAAGGCTTCTGAGGCAGTGCATTCTACTTTGGATAGATTATATCACATATATTGTATAAATGAAGAGACTGAGATAGTCAAAGCTAAAGGATTTGCCTAATATGGAAAAACTAGCAAGTGACAGAGCTGTGATTCTTCTTTAGCCCTCTCTTCCATGTCATCAATACCAAAATGGATAAGATGTGTCATAGGTTCTAGTCAGGATTCAATTCACTTTCCTTTTTTATTTTTGTGTTTCAGCAAGACCACCTGGTCTTTCCTCTTGTAAGATCTAATTGTAAGATCCTCTTGTAAGATCTTACCTTGTAAGATCTAATTGTAAGATCCTCTTGTAAGATCTTACCTTGTAAGATCTAATACAAGTTTTGTATTCTGGGAGATGGACTGGGTAGAGATGGAAAAAACAAGGAAGTAATTTGCCTGGGGGTAAAGGGGAAGATTATAGAATCCTGTAATATGATCTTACTACTTTGATATGGGGCAGTTAAGTGGCATAGTGTATAGAGCCCTGGGCCTGGAGTCAGGAAGACCAGAATTCAAATTCAGCCTCATATACTTACTATGTGACCCTGGGCAAGTCACTTAACCCTTTTTGCCTCAGTTTCCTCATCTGTAAAATGAGCTTGTGAAGGAAATGGAAAACCACTCCAATATCTTTGTCAAGAAAACCCCAAATGGGAGCATGAAGAGTCAGACATGACTGAATAACAATACCTTGATAATACGGCCTCAGGATATGAAATATAAAGTCTTCTGGCTTTAAATGGAGCAGTAGTTTGAAATGTGCCCAAGAGATGATTAAAATCCTTATTTCGCCAATACCAGCTTAATTTTTTTTTTTGTATTATCCTCCTTGGGGAGTATTTTTTCTCCCTAAGATGTCAAAAAAGCCATCTCTAAAGAAACAGGCATTTTTTTTTTTATAGAGGCCTAAGATTATAGTGAAAGCTGGACTTGGAGTCAGGATACCACATTTGAATTCTAACTTTGATACTTAGATGTGAGTCAAGGGAAAATAATTTAATGTGTTTTCGAGTCTTGTTATTTTTAATCTTTCAAATAGAAATAAAATGTGCACAACCTAGGAGAGAGAAGAAGCCTATGGTGTAACAGGTATATCCAGGTATCCATGTAGGAGGAAAACTATAAGGTGTATCAAACATGCTATCTGTATAAGTCCTGGAAATACTAGACTGTCTCTAAGAGGACGCCAGTGTACTTCACATAGGCAGTAGTGATGCTGCTATACCGTCATCATCCTGTTTGGATATAGGATGACTAAGAAAAGCACACTCTGGAAGTGGGACAGATTCCAGGGAAAAGCCTATAGTTACTACTATAGGCTTGACAATGTTCAACATCTGGTTTTTAACACTAAGGGCCCATGCATAGAGGAATGAAAAGCTACCTTTTCTAGTTTTACTATGTTGTCTGTCAATTCTGCACAGAGGGTCTCAGTGTTGACTTCCAATTGTGATCTCAAGGAATGTCGTGCTTTTTGTCTGCAAGAGCAAAAAATAAAAGTGAGGTCCTTAAGGTAGAAAAGATAGTAAAAACCCCGGAATTTATTTGTACAGAGCAAGAGAAAGTGACTAAAGGAACAATAAGTACTGCATTCATTAACAGATGAGACCAATAGCAACTTATATACTTCAGGTTATGCATGAAATGGTCGGGGTCGTATCTGGGCATTAGGGTATGTTAATACCCTTAGGGAGATTCAGCCTTGGCAGAAAGAGATGATCATATAGTTGGGTTTACTCTTTGGCACACTGCAACAACACAATAGGATAGGGACCACAACTTTGTTTTTATATCCCCTCTTCCACCTCCCAGCCCTCAGGATCTAGCATATGTCCTCACATACAACATATGTTCAACACATATTTATTAAACGGTCCTAGTCAAACTGTCCAACTACAAATGGGAGACAATGATAGTATTGGGGTATTCTCTTACTCATGAGAATCAACCACAGAGGCGATGGATCTAAGTTGTTCCTCCAGAGCATTGATTCTGTGTCTCATGTAGACGGAAGAAAAGATAAGTGCGCAAACACTGCAAAATAAAAGGAAAAGACCACTCTAGGTCATTGACCAGGGTACAATGTCCCTGATGTAATCCATCCGGAAAGTCGATTTAAAATGGGCTCAGCTTAGAGCCTACAATAGCAGACATACATTTTAAATGTTTACAATGTTCTTTCTTCTCAATAGCCTCATGGAGTTGGCAGCACAAGTATTATTGTCCCCATAAAAATGAGCAAACTGAGACTCAGATTGCTGAAGTGACCTTCCCACAATCATATAGTTAGTCAGTGTTTTAGTTGGGATATTAAAAAGGTCAAGAGATTTGTCTTGGGTCATTAATGAAAGTTCATTAATGAAAGAGTTGCAGGAATCAAACTCAGACCTTGGGATTTCTGATCCAATATTCATTTTTGGGGGGGTTTTGGAAGGCAGTTGGGGTTAAGTGACTTGCCCAAAGTCACATGGCTAGTAAGTGCGTCATGTGTCTGAGGCTGGATTTGAACTCAGGTCCTCCTGACTCCAGGGCTGGTACTCTATTCACTGCACCACCTAGCCATACGATCCAATATTCTTTTGGTTATATTCCCCTGACTTCCAAATTAAGAGAAGAGAGTCCACTTATCAAGCCCTCAATCTAGCCTCTGGTTCATCTACAGTATTTAGAAATCCATTTCCACCTTCTTGGCAGTTGCAGGGTGGGGGGACAGAGAAAACACAGGCTAAAGTCCCTTCAGATTCCATTTCAGCTATTAGTTGCAATTTCGTCTCTTATCAGAGCAATAAACAGGAATTTTAATGATTTGAATTTTATATCTTCTTTTCCTGCCCAACATTATGAGGAATCACTAGTAAGTGCATAGCTAATCAGTATCACAGCATGAATCCAAGTGTTCTGATTCTCAGGACTATGTTGTTTCTTTTTTTTACTGTACCATACCCGTACATTTTAATTTTCCTTCCTTTCCCCTATTTCCTTAAGAAGGGTATATTTGTAAGGAAATACCATTTGCTAAACTAGCTAAAAGGAATGGGGTGGGAAATAAGGTTCAAAGAGTCAAGAAGGCATTGTAAACGACCGAAGGTTAAGATTAATGTTGACAGATACGGAAAGATCTTAGACCTTTTGCTTGTCACTCATAGTCAATTCATGTACTTACACAACTGCATAGAATATGAGAATGTGGCGGAGTGTCAGACATTTCTGGGACCTTAATTTATGGAATAATCCAAAGGCTCCTGACTGACCTGTTGAATGTCAGATTAAAAAAAAAAACAACTAGCTTTAAAACTCAGTCCAACACAATACTTTATAGTCAGTCTCCTATCCTAATAGGATACATGCACACACATGCCTAATTAGTACTTTAGAAATGCTTTTTTTTCTACTGATAATGGGAGAGGGAGAACAGAAAAAAACAATTCCCCCAATGTCATTTTAGCTGTTAGTTGCAATTTTTTTCCATGCAAAAACAAATCCAATGACTTCTCACCTGTTCACGGAATCAAATCAAGTAGCCTAAAAGTTCACAAGAGGAGAGAGAAGGAAAGGCAAAGAAAAGCTCCACATTGCACAACTGAGACCTCAGCAGTTACAAATGGATGGCCAGAAAACACCTGTTATTCTTACTGTATCCTGGAAGACTCTTGGCTTTTCCTTTAGGCACACAATTCACAAGAGATTCTGTATGAACTGATTTTGTTTCTCCCTTAATAACTTTCAGAACTGTCTGGGACTCCATCACATGAAAATCTGTCAAAACAAAATCAGGCTAGGTGCAAATTTGCCTCAGGTGTGCATTTTAATTAGTCATCATATTAGGGAGCAAATCCTCAATTGGCTTGGCTTCCAAAGACTTAGAAATATTTTGATGGTGACTTGAAAAATATTGGGAAAGCTAAGAAAAAAAATAGCATCTCTATGAAATTTTAAAAGAAAAAAAGTAGGTGAAGTTGAAGATATTACTTATAAATTCTCCCCACCAACTCTATGTCTACCTTTAACTAGGAATGTAAATCTTTTTTTTTTTTTGACCTTATGCAGAGAACTGAATTTTTGTCCATTGCAACAATGTTCTCCAGACCTTGAGAATTTTCAGATTCCGGGGTCTGAGATCCAGAGCTGCTGTATTCATTCATTGCTTGCCTTCTTTGCTGAACCATTCCATCTAAATCTGAGAACTCATCATTGAAATCCTGAAGGGAAAGAATAAATTAAGAGAATACTTTTACTTTAATAAATAGGCTGATTTTTATACATCTCTGGTTTCCATATTTACCACATAATGGACAAAATAGATCTATTCTACTACTTTGGGGATTTCTCTAACTGCTGATCATTTAGCATAGAATTGCTGTCTCTGAACTTCTGTGAGCACCTAGCTTTATGTTTATAGACAAACAGCATCTAGTTTTTTGAAGCTATTGAAGCTAAGAAGAAATTTGGGAGCTAAAATTTAAAAGTTTTCCTATATTCAGTAACAATTTAATAAAGGTCTAATTAGCACGTTATAGTAAGGAATACTACCATTTGAAACAATTATTAGAAAGATGTGTGGAAAAGCATTACCAAAGGCAAGCTAGACTATCTAAACAGAAAAGTGGGTAGTGAAATTATAACATAAAGAGGAGTAGAAGAGGGAAAAAATGGGGATTAGCTAGCCTCTTAAAAGCAATGTTTCATTTTAATATGTCCTTTTCAGGTAAAGTCAATCAGAAGAAAAAAATGGCCCAAGACTTAACTTTCTCCAAGGAAGGTCTAATAGAATGAAATAGTGTCATTGATTCCTGGCATTTTAAATTAATATTGTTGATGGAATTGCTAAAAACCAAAAGGGGAAATTTCAGGGGTTTTTCATATGCTATTGGTTCCCTTAAATTATGTGGAAACTGTTCTTGTGTTATTGTACCAAGGCATTATAATGGTAATTCTGGCCTTCCAGAGAGTTCCCCTTTTCATTTATTAGTTCAAGTTTTGGGAATATGATAAACTCTCAAAGAATATCTATTGTCCAGCCCAATGCTTCCCACCCTATAATCCAAGGATTCCTGCAGGGTTAGCGAGTTATTGCAAAGAGTCCTTGAATCTACATTCAATGAGAATTATAATTTTATCTTTTTTATTTTAACCAAAACATGCAGTACAATTATAGTCATCATTATGTGGGATTTTGTAAAAATTTTTATGTTTAAAAGGGGATTTTTATTCTTTGCTATTGTGTCTTTCTCATTCCTTTATAGCTACCCTGCCCCTAAATCCCCATTCTACTTTTCCTCCCTTTTATTTGTATTTCTATCACCCTATCCAGACCCCGTCCAGTCATCTGGATCATGCTTCCTCCTTTTTTCAAGGAATTCAATGCCATCTCCTCCTCCCTTTGGGGATTTGTTCCTTAGATCATTTTCCCTGTTGTAATCTTTTCTTATCTTCTGGTTCCTTCCTTAAAGCTTAAAAAACATGTCCTGGATATACCCTATCTTTAAAAAACCTTTACATGATACTTATGCAAGGGACCATCCTCTATTTCTTTTTCCCTTTACAGCCAAGTCCCTAGGAAGAGTCATTTTGACTTGTTGCCTCTGGTTTATTTTCCACTCACTTCTCAACCACTTGCAGTCTGGCTTTCAACCTCAGTATTCAACTAAAACTCTGATCTCCAAGGCTATCAATGATTCTTAATCGATAGATACTTTCTATGGTTTTTGTCACGTGAAGACACCTTCATGCTAGATGCTCTCTCCATTTTTGGCCTATAGTATTGGTCTCTCCTAGTTCCTTTACTAAGGCAGCTAGGTGCCACAGTGGATAAAGCCCTGAACCTGAAGTCAGGAAGACCTGAGTTCAAATACAGCTTCAGGTATTTACTAACTGTATGACCCTGGACAAGTTACTTAACTGTTTGCCTCAGTTTCCTCATCTGTAAAAAATAAGCTAGAAAAGGAAATGGCAACTCACTTCAGTATCTATGCCAAGAAAACCCCATGTGGGGTCACAAAGAGTCAGAAGAGACATGAACAATAAATTGTTCCTTTACTACCTATCTGACCTTATCTTCTCAGGCTCTATCACCCATTTCTAACCATGAGTGTTCTTTTAGGGCTCTATCTTGGGCTCTGGTGTCTTTCTATACCTTTTCTTGCTAATCTCATCAGCTCATCAGTAAGTATAGAAACCTATTGTTATCTTCTCTATGCAGATAACTCCCAGATCTATTATTTAGCCCTAAAATCCCTCTTGATCTTCATGCCTCTGTTGCCAACTGGATGCCCTATTGGCCTCTCATATTCAATGTATCTTCCTCTCTAAAATGCCTCTTCTTCAAATTTCTCCACATCTGTTGAGGGTACCCCCATCTTTCTAGAAAACCACTTTTGCAACCTCAGAGTCACTCCAGACTCTTCCTATTTCACATTCAATAAGTTTATAAGTAGTCATTATACCTGTACAATATCTCCTACATCTTTCCCTTTCTCTCTACTTATAAAGCTAGAATTCGAATTCAGGTCCTTATAATGTCTTGACTATATTATTATAATAGCATCCTAATTGGTTTCCTTGCTTTCAGTTGTTTTCTCCACATAATTGTAAAAATAATCTTAGAACACAGGTCTGACCATGACATTCCTTTCCTAAAAATATGTGGCTCCCAGTTGCCTTTAGGAGAAAAATATACATTCCCTAGTCTGACATTTAAGGCCATGAAAAATATAGCTCCCACCTATTTTGCCAAACTTATTTCATTTAATTTTGTCTTTTGGTAATTCTAGTCATATGAGACTACTTGCTTTTCCCCAAACCAGTATTCTACACCCTCCCCCACCCGCAGTCTTTTCATAGACTGTCCCTCATGGTTAGAATATACTCCCTCCTTACCACTTCCTCCTATAATCCTTAGGAATGGGAAGGAGACTTAAAATGGAGCTTTTGGGGAGAAATTCATCAGTGAGAGAAGGGGCCTGGAGAAGTAAAAAGAGAAGGCAGCTGAAGCAATGTAGCAAAATCTAGAGTTGAATGGTCGATCCAGGCCCTTACCCAAAATGGAGGCTCTAGGAGAAGCTCACCAATACAAGAACTGCTGGAAGGGTCCCTCTGTCAGTACATATACTGTCCATGTAGTCACTTTATTGCTATAGAAATTCCTGTCTACAGGTGAGTCATTTATTTTGTAAAAAGAAAGGGAGTGTTTTCTGATATTTTTTTATTAGAGCATGGAATTTTAAAACTTATAATACTGCCGACTGGTCACACTTAAGTCAGTTGATTATTCAATTTGTCCCCTATCCCTTGAAAGTTAGATTTGTTGGACATCTTTCTGTTACTTTCCAGACAATGATGTATACAGTCTTACCAGAGGCAAAGATGAAGGACGATCAGCCCGGAAACTGTTTTCAGGAGATGAAGGGTTGGGGCTGTTGCCCACACTTGTATTCTGGAAATCATTGAAATAAAAATAAAATACTGTAAGATTACAAGGAGGCATTTGTGCTATTGTACATTGGAAAAAGTGTTAGAATTGAAGTCTCCCAGCTCTGCTATTTACTATCTATATAATCTTCAGCTAGTTACCTAACTTTTATAACCATCAGTTTTGTCATCTGTAAATGAAGAGGTTTAATTAGATGACCCTTCCAGTTTAAGTCCCTTCCAGTTCTAAAAACAGTTCTAGAAACAGCATGACAAAAAAAGGCAGCAATGGTAGCTCTCCTCACTTATCAAGATGTAGTTTTCCTTTGTGTCTCCCTTCCTCCCTGCTCAAATTGTTAGTTTTTGAGAAAAGTGATTAAACACAGGATTTCATAGGAATGGCTAAGGGGCATGAAAATCCTTTTTTTTTTCCAAAGGAGAAAAGAGGAGTTTGGGGCATTTGAAAACAACAGAAGTCAATACTTACTTCTAGGTGTCTGCATACTGATTTTATTAACTTGTAGGTTGTGTCTCTGGAGAGCAAGGAAACGAATATATACTGTGAAATAAACCAACCAAAACTGTCACAAATACTGAAAAGTGGCCAAGGTCCATAGTTCAGAAAGGCTCACGTATTCTCTTCATTTAAGCTATGTGCACATAGACATTCTCTTTTACTCCATTATTCTCATTCTTCCTTTCCATTCTTACTGAGACCATCTCATTTTTCTCTCTCCTACTACCGAACAAAAGTCGTAAATAATGAAGAAACTTTGATTAATTGGTTCCAGCACCTAATCCTTACATATAATTCTCAATACAAAAAAGAAATAAGATTCTGAACCACAGATGAAAATGTTATACACCTGAGAAGAGATCTGATGATTTTTATTAGATCCCCTTTAAAGTTTGCTTTCAGAGACAGTGGGACAATTTTTAGGATTACACTAAAACTTAGACTTGACATTGAAATGTTTCCAGGAGTTATAATAAGCTGTTTCATTCCTAAATCATTAATGACTTTTCTGTTGCACATATAAGGAACTCATAAGGGGACGTTGCTTACAAGTAGAATATGTAAAATAAATATAATCGGAAGAACTATAAAAGCAATTTGAAAGCATTTGATTTTAGGAGAAAAGTGTTATTAGGATGGTGAACTCAATTTTAGTAAAAACTGTATAAACAAAGAAAATGTAATAAACCATTCTGTCCCCTTTCAATTCAGAAGAATCCTTTCATCACTGGTTTGTGATTAAGACCTTTTATCCATAGATAATACAGGGAGAGGTCAGATATGTATATTGGAAATGTGTCAAAGAGTAGCATTCCAATTAAACAAATATGCAGAGGCATTCATATCCTCCTAACTTATTAGGATATATTTTTACTTTATGTCTCTCTTCTTAAATTATAAGTTTTTGAGAAAAGTGATTAGTGATTGAACATAGTGTTTCATAGGAATAAACGAAGATTATAAAATATAATTTTTAAAGGAGAAAAGAGAGATGTGGGTCATTTTGAAACAATAGACATGTAAATGTATTAAATGAAAAAATGCTAAAATTTAGTAGGTGCAAGCAAGAAACAATTATGTTTAGTTTTTCCCCTATTTTAACATATAGAAACTTTGACTTTAGGGTTTCAGGGCCTTTATACAATGTTATCTACATGTGAAATCTTCACAGGTTTTGGATGATGATGGTGATAAAGATAGAAATCTCCCATAGTTTATGAATACTGGAATTAGGTGATCTCCATTAAGTCAGAAGACAGTGAAGAGGAAGATGAGTAAATAGTGACTTATATATATTTCATACATACCCTTTCTGTGACTGTTGAAATAATCAGAGCATTTGGCACCAATAAAGCAGTTTTGGTTTTCTTTATTAGAGTCACTGAGACAGCTGGAATACAGATCTGTAATGAAATCATCAAGTTAATAGTAGTTCAGTTTTCCACAAAAATGGATTCAAATCTTCATGTTATAATTGTAAGTTAAAAAGAAAATCATAGTAATAATAAGTCTAAGCCAAACTAAGCACAGTTGTAAGTTCTATAGCTTTGATGGAGAAAAGCGAACTATAAAGGATGAGAAACAGGGTGTAGTGGAAAGAGAAGGACTGGGAGTCATGACACATCAGCCCTTTCTAGTCCGGACCTCTCCTTAATTGCTCTGTGAACCAGGGTACACTACCTCACGTCCCTGAGCCTCATTTTCTTTCTTTTTCTTTTCTTTTTAAAAAAGTTTGAACTTAAGAAATGAAACAAACATTTCTGTAACAAAGTAGAGTAGAAAAAAAAGAGAATTGTTCCTGAAACTGCAGATCTATTATGTACAGCTTGCTCTTCCTTTGAAAAATACAACGGTCATCATGTAACCTTTTTTTTAACCCTCCCCCTGCTCTCCCAAGATGGGCGCCATTAGAACCAAATATATATGTATGTGTTTATATATGTATGTATGTATGTTTTATATATATATGTATATATACATACACACATATACATATCAGTTCTTTTTTCTGGATGCAGATAGTATCTTCCTTCATAGGACCTTGCAGTTAATTTGGATATTTATAATAGAATGACTTGGTTGCTCAAAGTTGTTCTTAAAACAATATTGCTGTTACTGTATACAATGTTCTCTTGGTTCTACTCATGATTTTGCCCAAGTCTTTCCCTGTTCATTATTTCTTATAGCAGAGCAGTATTCTATTCTGAACCTGTTTAATCATTCTCCATATTTTCCTCTTTTGTAAAGAACTAACTTGCACTAGAATGGTAGTTTCTAACCTTTTCAATTATGAGGACTCTTTAATGTTAATTTTTTTTACCAGCAATAACCCTCCAATGAGTTATTACATTATTTATTATGCTGTATTGATTGAAAAAAGTTATAAAATATACTCCAGATTCAGTGATACCTTTAAGTGAATTTGTACTTTTTATGAGATAACATATGTAAAGTGCTTTGCAAATTTTAAAGCTCTCAATAAATGTTAGTTGTTATCATTAATTATTAGTTATTATCATTATATCATATAGCTATTAATCACAAAAGCTATATGCATTTGAAAAATAGTCATACATATGTGTGAGATATTATTCAGACCACTTTGTTTATTTTATTCAGTCTATATCTTCTTACTTATAAATTCACATATGGATTCAGAGACCACTTACAAAATTTTTATGGCTCATATTCCACTCTATGGAATTCATTGTACTTTTCACACAAATAAAGATAGATCTAAACAATTGGAGAAATATTAATTGCTCATGAGTGGGCAGTCAATATAATAAAAATGACAATGCTACCTAAATTAATTTTTCATTGTGTTACACTGTAGGGGCAAGGTAAGACCCTCTGTGAGGAATAAGATTATACAAACCAAGGCCCCAACTCAATATGACCTTTCTATTACCCTGAGTTGTTTGGGAACAGGGATCCTGAGAACTTGAGGGCTGCTCTTCTTCTGGGACCCTGGCCAGGTCCTTGAGAAGAGATATGATAATTGCACAACTCCTGGAACTAGTCACTCCAAGGAAACATCGCTCTTGGGAGGGGGAGGGTGGGGGCAGGGCTTGGAGGGATTGGCCTCTATTCCAGGCCTCACACCAGATATGATGCTTGCTAGAAACACCTGGCAGTATGCCTTCTTTGTTCTCAGCACTACTTAAACTGTAAGATTCAGACCCCAAATTGGAATCTCACCTATGGAGAGGACGCTCTGCCTGGGACCCTCCCGTGCGGAACCCTGATGGCTGTAATGGGATCCCCCAGTTGTGTGGTCAGGTGTTGGTGCTTACCCACAAAGGTGATGCTTGTAAATATGTAAATATATATACCCACTATTAATCATAGTTGCTCTTATTCTGCTATCTTTAAGCCTCTTATTCTGTTATCTCCGGTTTCTTTCTCACTTGCCTATATATACATATATTCTGAATAAATATTCTAAAGAAATTGCCTTGGGTCTTTCTTGGAGTGCCAGCATTCCATTTATGCAAATTCTAAACCTCCTTAATTGGACATACACCAATCAAACAAAACATATTTTATAGAGCTAGAAAAAATAATAATAAAATTCACCTGGAAGAACAAAAGGTAAAAAATATCAAGGAAATCAATGACAAAAATGTGAAGAAAGATGGCCTAGTAGTACCAGATTTCAAAGTATAAAGTCATAATTATCAATATAATCTGGTACTGGCTATTCCACCACTAGAGTGGTGGATCAGTGGTACACAATACACTGTAGTACCATAGTAATCTAGTATTTGAACAACCCAAAGATTCAAACTTTGGGAGCAAGAACTCACCATTTGACAAAAACTGCTGGGGAAACTGGAAAGCAATCTG
This sequence comes from Gymnobelideus leadbeateri, assembly GCA_011680675.1. Taxonomy (NCBI): domain Eukaryota; kingdom Metazoa; phylum Chordata; class Mammalia; order Diprotodontia; family Petauridae; genus Gymnobelideus; species Gymnobelideus leadbeateri. The sequence continues at coordinate 193,579 of WOXC01009411.1, forward strand.
GAATAAACTAGGCATAGATCAACATCTCTTACTAAGTACCAAGATAAACTCAAAATGGGTACATGATTTAAACATTAAGCATGGACAAATATGTTAGATCTATGCATAAGAAACAAGATCAAACAAGAGATAATGTGGATTACAGGAGATAAAACAGATAAGTTTGTTTACATGAAATTAAAAAGGTTTTACATAAACAAAATGCCAAATTTAAAAGGAAAGCAAGAAATTGGGGAAAAGTTTTTATAGTGAGTTTCTCTGATAAAGGCCTCATTTCTCAGATATATAGGGAAATGAGCCAAATTTATAAAAATAAGATCAATTCCCCAATTGATAGTCGAAGGATAGGAACAAGTATTAATAGTCACATGAAAAAATTCTCTAAATTACTATTGATTAGAAAAATGCGAATCAAAAAACCTCTAAGGTACCACCTCACACCTATAAAACTGGCTAACATGACAGAAAAGGAAAATGACAAATGCTAGGGAGAATGTGAAAAAATGATATTTATGCACTTTTGGGAGAGTTGTGAATTGGTCCAACCATTCTGAAGAACCATTTGGAACTATGGCCAAAGGGTACATATCCCTTGACCCAGCAATGCCATTACTAGGTCTATAGCCCAAAGAGATCAAAGAAAAAAAGGAAAAGAATATGTGTATGTGTGTGTGTGTATGTGTGTGTGTGGGTGTATACACATATGCAATTCCTTTTGTGGTGGCAAAGAACTGAAAACTCTAATCAACTGGGAATGACTGAACAAATTATAGTATATAATTGTGATGGAATACTAAGACATGATGAAGAGTATGGTTTCAGAAAAACCTAAGAAAACTTATATGGGGGTGGCTAGGTGGTGCAGTGAATAGAGCACTGGCCCTGGACTCATGAGGACCTGAGTTCAAATCTGACCTTAGACACTTAACATAAAAACTAGCCATGTGACCTTGGGCAAGTCACTTAACCCCAATTGCCCTCCAAAAAGCAAAAAAAAAAAAAAAGACATGAATTGATGCAAATGGAAGTGAACAAAATCAGAAGAACATCGTACAGGGTAACAGCAATATGAATAATGTTAATCAACTGTGAAAGACTTAACTATTCTGATCAATACACTCATCCAAGGCAATGTCAAAAGACTCATGATGAAAAATGCTATACACATTCAAAGAGAACTGATGAACTCTGAGTAAAGAATAAAGCACATTTTTTTTTGGATGGGGGTTAAGTGACTTTCCCAAAGTCACATAGCAAGTAAGTGTTGAGTGGCTGAAGCCGGATTTGAACTCAGGTCCTTCAAACTTCAGGACTGGTACTCTATTCACTGTGCTGCTTAGCTGCCCAAAGCACATTTTTTTCACTTTATTTTTGTGGCAACATAGCTAATATAGAAATATGTCTTGCATGACTTCACATATATCATGAATTATTATTATATTATTATTATTATATTATGGCCTTCTCAATGTGTGGGAGAGGTACAGGAGAAAAGGAAGAAATTTGGAATTCAAAATTTTAAAAATGAATGTTAGAAAAATTTTGATCTTGATAACTTGATATCGGTCAAGTCACTTGATCTTGCCATCCCCAAAAGCTATAATTCTATATCTCTCCTCCTGTTGGTAGGAGAGAAAAACAACCCCACCTATAACTGGTACCTCCACTTTCTCTTTTCCTACTCTCTTCCAAACCCTCTGATATCTGGCTTCTGAACTGAATTAATTAATTTAATTAATTAAATTCAACTGAATTTACTCTACAAAATTACCAGTAATCTTGAAATTGCTAAATCCAGTGGAGTATAATCAATCATCACTGTTCTAGACCTCTGCATTTTTTGGCATCATTGATTAGCTTCTCCTGGGATTCTCTAAGTTTTCATGACATTGCTTTTTCTTAGTTCTCCCACCTGTCTGAGCATTAGTTTTCGAGTCTCTTTTGTTGGATCTTCATCTGTGTTACATACACTATGGGGTGTACATCAAGGATTTGTCCTGGGACCTCTTCTCTTTTCCCTCTATAGCAGGGATTGTTAGATTTTTTTGGATTGTGTATTTAGATTAAGAAACCCTGCTCTGTACTATATGACTTGAAAAGCACATCAGCTCCCATTAGTTAAGTTATAATTTTTGTGCAAATAATTCCTAGATATCTAGCTCTAATCTCTCACTGGAGCTCCAGTTCTTCATCACTAACTGCCTTTTGTCCAGTAGACAACTCAACTTTAGCCCCCAAACCATCCCCTCTTCCCAGCTTCCCTGGGGCACCACCATCCTCAGCCATTAAGGCTCACAAACCTAGGTGCCACCCTCAACTGCTCACTCTCACTCCATGTATTCAATCTGTTATCAAATCTTATAATTTGCACCTCTACTTCTTCTCTTATGGATACACCATTCTCGCCATTTACATAGATACTACTCTATTTTAGGCCATTGTCACTTCTTGGCTTAACTATTGCATTAGACTTTAAATTGGTTTCTTTGCTGCAAGAGCTCGCCTAAGGTGCTATCACAGAGAAAATGAGACTCTCTTGTAGCTTTCTATTTTAAATAATTATTCTTGGTTACTAGGTTCTTATATTGGTTGTTTCTATACTTAAGAAGTACAGGCTGTGTCACCACTAAATTTCAGTGTCCTAGTTCAATAGTCAATGAATATTTATTAAGTACTTGTTATGTGCCAGTCACTATGCCAAGCCCTGAGGATACAACTAAAGGCAAAAACACAGTGCCTGTCCATAATGGGCTCACATTCTAATGGGGGAAACAATGTGTAAATAACTATGCATGTAAAAAGTGTGTATAGGGTAGATGAAACTTAATCTCAAAGGGAATTTATTGGAATAAGTCTCTTGCTGAAAGTGGATTTGAGTTGTATTTTGAAAGAAACCAGAGAAGCTAATAGGTAAAAGAGAGGAGGGCAGGCATTCTAGACCTGGGAGACAGACATTGCAAAGGTGTGGAATCAAGAGATGGAGAGTCATGGGTGGACAACAGGAAGTAGGCCAGTGTAGAATGTAGAATTGTAAGTAAAGTACAGAAAGACTGGAAAGGTGGGAAAAGGTCAGGTTTTGAATGACTTTTAAATACCAGCCAGGAGATTTTGTAATTGATATTAGAATTAACAGGATAAATGAGACACAGTCAGACCTGAGCTTTAGGAAAATCATTGTGGCAACCAAGGAGGATGGATTGGAATGGGAAGAAGCTTGAGGCAGGCAGACCAATCAGAAGGCTGTTGTGATGGTCCAGGCATGAAAGCCTATACAAGACTGTGTAAGTGGAGAGGAAGGGACATATGTGAGAGATATTGTGAAGGTAGAAATGATGAGACTTGGCAACAAGTGAGGAGTTGAGGATGACTTGGATGGTTGGGAGGATGGGGGTGTTCTAGACAAAATTGGAAAGTTGGGAAGATTAGAGGATCGTGGAGAAAGATAATTTCTGTTTTGGATAAATTGAGGCTGAGATGGATGTAGGATATCCAGTTTAAGTAGTCCAAAAAGCGGCTGGTTCTATGAGATTCTGGAGAAAGATTAAAACTTGGTAGATAGATGTGGGAGTCATTTGCATGTAGATTATAATCAAATCAACAGGAGCTGATGAGATCACCAAATGAAGGAATACAGAGAGAAAAGAGAAGGGTGTACAGGATAGAGGCTTGGGTGATACCCATGATTAGTAAGAGTGATCTGGATGAAGATTTTTGAAGAAGACAGAGTTGGATCAATCAGATGGGCAGAGGGTTAACCTGGAGAGACCACTGTCACAAAAACCTTAAGAGGGGAGACTATCCAGGAGGAGATGCTGATCCACAAAGCCCAAGTCCCCTTTCCAAGTTATAGCAATAATGTAAGGTGAAAGAGGTAAAAAATCACTAGCTAAACTGCAACAGAAATCTAGTATAGGCATAATAGTGGAAACTAGGTATAAAAACGTAAGGATAAAAAAGAGCTCATTAGGGGTGGCTAGGTGGCGCAGTGAATAGAGCGCTGGCCCTGGAGTCAGGAGGACCTGAGTTCAAATCCGACTTCAGACTCTTAACACACACAAAAAAACTAGCCATGTGACCTTGGACAAGTCACTTAAAGTCAATTGCCCTGCCTTCCCCCCTCCAAAAAGCAAAAAAAAAAAATTAAACAAAATAAAATGGGAAGCTATGAGATGAATTACTTCCTTTCCTTATCAGTTATAACTCAGGTAACCCTAGCATACTTCTACTATTCCCCCTCCAAAAAGCAAAAAAAAAAGAGCTCTTAGTAAATCTTTCACATGTTCAATATATCAATGATAACATTTAAATATATTAATTTTTTATGTGCAAGAGGCTCATTATTTCTTCTCTAATTACATACTAACCTTAGTGTCTTTGCCAAAGACTTTGGAATGGAAGCAAATCCAATTTTCTGATATAAACAGTTTTCCTTGGTACAATATTTCCTTCTGCAGAGCACAAGTAAAACCTGAAACCATGTATAAAAATATAATATTATGCAAAATTTTCTTCAGTGAGGGGAGAATATTTTTTGTGAGGGAGGAGCAAAGGGAATATGACTTCATATGATACTTGCCAAAATTATGATTCTTTAGTGAAATAAAATTGTTGATACTAGAAAGGAGCAAAATTTTATTTTATAAATCTCAATAACTTCTAAACCAAACTGAAAAATAAACACTGAAGGGCAATACTCCCTTTTAAATGCTGTTTTCCAGAAATTTCCCAAAGTATATATTGCTCTCCATGTGATGACATATTGACATAACACATAACCAACAACCTCTCTTCCTCCTGACAGCATATTTTTTCCTCTAGGAGGGGGACTAAGTTTTTATAAAGTGTCTTTCACTGAAGTAACAGCACTTCATGATACATATCTTCCTTTTAGAAACTGTAGAAACATCCAGAACTATAACTAGAATTTTTGTGCCTTAGACAAGTGACATTAAATTGGTTTTTAATTCATTTGACTACTATGGGGGATGTAGCTCCTGGAGAATAGTAGAAATATGCCAGGGTTATCTGAGTTATAGCTGATAAGGAAAGGAAGTAATTCATCTTATAGCTTCCCATTTTATTTTATTTAATTTATTTATTTTTGCTTTTTGGAGGGGGGAAGGCAGGGCAATTTGGGTTAAGTGACTTGCCCAAGGTCGCATGGCTAGTAAGTGTTAAGTGTATGAGGCTGGATTTGAACTCAGGTCCTCCTGACTCCAGGGCTGGTTCTCTATTCACTGCGCTGCCTAGCCATCCCTTAGCTTCCCATTTTAACAAAAAGAATTTGTTAAACAGTTTTCCCCTCCATGCTATTAAAGAACTGCAAATACTATCAGTACCTTCTAGATTTTGTTCCTCTGAATAAAAGCCCAATTATCTTGCCCTAATTGCAGCTCTGGAAGCATCTTGAGGAGCTTTAGCATGTTTTTACTGGAAAAGGTAAGAATGAAATATTTGAAACCCTTCAATAATATACCAGCCAGTGCCATGGCACTAAGAACCACATTTCTAAAGTGCACATTGTCCATAAAATACTTTCTTTACAACAACCCTTTGCCTTGGTGTGCTAATTTCTCAAATGGAGATGATAATGTATGAGGTAGGTAGTGAAAGCATTATTTTCCTTATTTCAGACAATAGAAAACAAGGCTTAAAGAAAGTTAAATAAGGGGCGGCTAGGTGGCACAGTGAGTAGAGCGCTGGCCCTGGAGTCAGAAGGACCTGAGTTCGGATCTGGCCTCAGACACTTAACACACACACAAACAAAAACCTAGCCGTGTGACCTTGGGCAAGTTACTTAAACCCAAAAATGCCCTCCAAAAAAAAAAAAAAAAAGAAAGTTAAATAACCTGTGTAAGGTCAGTTAAGGTTGTTGATAGAGACAATAGTAATCATACTATGGTGTCTCAAATTTATCCATTTCAATACACTCATTCCCATCCGGTTAATTTGTACCATTACTAATAATTCTTCTTGGTCCTTGGACAACCTAATTTCAGGAATTTCAATTCAAGGTAAATGTGATATTTGAATATGTCTGTCTTTGTAACATCAACTTTTACTACTTTTTCACTTAATTGTCTTTTATGGTTCAGTTTCAGCAATTGTCAATTGTTACCACTGGTTTTGGAGGTCTATTGAATCTGGTGATTTCCCTTCAATTAATTTTCTAAGAGAGCAATGTGTAAAACACTAGAATTAAAAATAAAACAGAATAACACTTACTTTGTCTCAGTGGTTCCTCACTTGGGACTTCCAGAAATAACTTGTGAAAGTGCATATTTGCTTTATACTGCAATGAAAACAAAACATACTGATGATCCCCATCAATCATTGGACATTTTTCCTTCTTGGATTGCCATGATTTACACCACCACCCAAACCGCTTCACTTTCCTCACAACTATGCACATCTTAAAAGAATATTTGATATAGTTCTTTAGAAAAAGAAGTGAATTTTCAATCACTTACGACTTTTCCTCCCAGTTACATAAAGTAACAGTGGGATCAACAAGATTAGTGAATTGCAAGTGGGACAGAAACTGAATTATGGATCATCCTTTCTGATTATATTGATGATTATACAAACCTTGCTTTCTCCCAGGTCTATACTAGAGAATTTTGAATATGCAATGAGATGAAATTTTGAAAGCATCAAAAAGGAAATGCACTAGATTTAATTTTCTAAGCTTCAGTTTCTATATCTGTTAAAATAAATAAATAAACATTTACTTCATAAGATTCTTCCAAAGTATAACAAAATTTACCATTATATGTGTACATCTAAAACCTCTCAAATCAGAACAGTTCTATAAACTGATGCAATTAACTCTCACAAAACTATATTCAGGGACTAGCACTAGGCACCAAGGGAGAAATGAAGGTAAATGACATATACTCTTGCATTTATGCTGCTTACAATCTATTATTGATTTCATGGACATTTTCTATTTTGATTCATCTAAAAAAATCACAGTACATAAAGTTTCAAAAGATAGCTGGAGTCTAAGTCTGCAAGCTTGCCGATTATTTAAATCTTCCTTATTCTACTTCTTGCAGCCTGAATTTGGGCCACCTAACTTTTTGTTAAATGGAGGTAGAAGAATAAGAAAAGGAAAAACAAAAGAAGAGGGAGAAGAAGAAGAATTTGTAGAATTACCTGACTTGTAGAGTGTGACTTTTTCCTTTCAGCCTTAGAGTCATTTTTGTTGTCGGTTTTGGAATCACTCCTACTATCACTCACTAAGGAGAGGCCATCACTACTGGTCTTTGACCTGGAAAGAGAAAACACAGTGTCTTGCAATTAAAAAATTAAATATATTTAACATGGTCAAAAGAGAATGCTGAGTACAATCCTAAGAGTTGCATGAAGGTCTTACTTCATTTCCTGTCAGAGATTTCAGGGAGAAATTGTGAAGATGTATGTAGAGAGAGGATCTCCAATGACCTTTTTTGAAGAGAGACTTTTAAATGTCAGACTAAAGCCCTTGGCACTGCAGACATGTAAGACAGTAGGTTCCATCATATTCCTTGACCCCCAGGGCTTGCAGCTCTAGTCACTACTGACATAGGACTTTTCCTGGGTGAGATCGTTCACTCTCCATGTAACCAAAGAATTAAGCCCCTTACAGAAGGTATATAGTATCCTGCTCAACATTTTCTCAGCCAATTAGGAATCACATCTTGTTCTGCATATGCAACACGTAGCACAAATCTTTCTCTTTGGGCTCACCCAGGGGGTATTAAACTATAACAAAAATAGGAAAAGAAAAGAAAAGAAACTTGGTTATAGTGGAAGTACTGAACTTGGATTGAGGAGAGATGTCAGCTCAAATCTTCCCTCTGATCCTTATTGTCAGTTGTTATATCTTATCATTTCTACCTCTATAACACCTCTCAAATCTTGCTCCTTCCCTGCACCCATACCATGTCCTAATTCAGGCCCTCATTCCCTCTTTCCTCTTCTGTTATAGTAGCCTGCCCTCCCTAACTCAGATCTCCGCCACGTCAATCAATACAAACAACTGCCAAAGTAATGTTCCTTAAAGCATAGGGTGGATATATCAATATTTGGCTCTTTATTTCCTCTCAGAGCAAATAGAAACTCTTTGGCATTTAAAACCCTTCACAAACTGGTTCTGGTCAGTTAGCAAGCATTCATTAAATACTTACCCTCTTCTAGGCACTACGCTAAGCACTAAGGTTACAAAGAAAGGCAAGATCATGGCCCCTGCCCTTAAAGAACTTATATTCTAATGGGAGAGACAATATGCAAATAACTATATATAAGATATATACAAATGGAAGATAATTTCAAAGCAAGGGAACTAACAAAGGAACCAGGAATGGCCTTTTGCAGAAGGCAGAATTCAGGCTGAGCATTGATGATAGCCAATGCAACCAGGAGGCAGAAGTGAGGGGAGAGAGGATTCTAGACCTGATGAGCTGTCAGTGTAATAACATGGAACTGAGAGATAGAGTATCATGAGGAGAACAGCAGGAAGCCAGCTTCATTGGATTACAGAGTGCATGAAGGGGAGTAAAGTATAAGGAGAATGGAAGAATAGGAGGGAACCAGATTAAACATGGCATTAAGTAGAAAATTTTATATTTGATCATGGCCAGGGTTGCTAGGTGGTACGGTGGATGGAATGCTGGACCTGATGTTAGGAAGACTCATGTTGCTGAGCTCAAACCTGGCTTCAGACACTTTTAAGCTGTGTGACCCTGGACAAGTCACTTAACCCAATTTGCCTCAGTTTTCTCATCTGTAAAATGAGCTAGAGAAGGAAATGGCCAACTACTCCAGTATCTTTGCCAAGAAAACCCCAGATGGGATCATGAAGAGTTAGGCACAACTGAAATGACCGAACAACAAAAATAGAGAGCCATAGAGTTTGCTAAATGAATGTGTGACATGGTCAAACCTGAGCTTTATGTCAGGCCTTCACTTGGTAGCTCAGTGGAAGATAGACTGGAAGGGGGAGAGATCAACCAGGTTATTTCAAGCATGAGGTAATGAGAACTATGTGAGTGGAAAGAAAGTAAGATATATGTGTGTATATATACACACATGTATGTAGATATGCACATATACATATATACAAAGACACAGGTGCACTTATATATGTATATAATGTATGTGTGTATATGTGTATGTATATATATATATATGTATACACACACTTGGCAACAAATTGTATATGTATGGTGAATGCAAGTGAGGAATTGATGATGACACAGAGATTGTGAGCTTGAGTGACTGACTAGGAGGATGGTTTTGCTTTCAAGTTTGGAAGTTCGTAAGAGGGAAGGGTTTGGGGAAAGATAATGGGTTCTATTTTGGACATGCTGAGTTTGAGATAGGGTTGGCTAAAAGACATCCGATTTTATATGTCCAAAAGACAAGTGGTGATACCAGATGGAAAGAGGTTAAGGCTGCTTATGTAGGTCTGGGAATCATTTCATAGATGATAATTGAATCCATAGGAGCTAATGAAATCATCAAATGAGATAGTACAAAGTCAAAAGAGAAAAGAGTCCAGGAGAGAGTGCCTTGGTTCACCCATGGACACCCATGGTTACTGGACATGACCTGGATGAACACTGGTCAAAGATTAAAAAAGGAGCAGGTAGATAGGCAGCAGGCAAACCAGGAAAGAGCAATGTCGCAACCTAGAAAGGAGAGAAAATCCAGAAGGACAGAGTGATCACATATTTAATGCTGTAGAGAGGTAAAGAAGGTGTAATGGCCAGCACAGAAGTAGTTCATACCTTGTTTCAGTCTGTTAAGAAGCAGAACATTGTGGAACTCCACAACTTGTGAACTCCTGGGGAGGAGCTAATGACTATATAAGGAGAGCTCCAGGGCTAGAGACAGCAGGAGCTGAAAAAGAGGACTCTTGTGGTGGCAGAGTCAAGGGGAAAACTTGTGGTATTCTGGCACTCTGTTTATCTGCTTTGTCTGTGTTGATGTTTGTTTATAATACTTTGTACAGAAGCCCTGGGACATTACTGGAAGCCCTGAAAGAGGATTTTCTGGTTGTATGTTTACAGAAGTCCTGGAGGAGGGTTTTGGAGGTCCTGGGACTTTACTGATGATTTGCGCTGACCTCATGGACCTTGTTTGTGGGTCTGTCTTGATTTCTATGTTGATGATTATGATCATCAGACCTTGTTGGTGGGTCTGAGTTGATTTCATAGGCAGATAGTGAATTGATGATGGTGCCAGCAATGTGCATGAATATTATTGTGGCTCTGTCAAGCTTTGTCTTCCCAGAAACAGGAATTGTGAAGGACTTGAGGTGGACTGGGCACTATGAGCTTCAACATGGAAAGGGAACTAGATGAACTGAACAAGGAGCTGGAAAAAGAACTGGGAGCTGCCTGCCTTTGAATCCAGGTGACAGGTGGAACTCAGACCATGGAAGAGGAACTATGGAAACTGAGATCCAGCCTTGAGTCAAGCTGAAAAAAGACTTTACTTTGATATTATGTACTGACTGAGAAGACTGTGATTTACTTTTGACCAAGGGGTGGATGGTCTGTGTATTTTCCACTATCCCTTAAGAGGGTATTGAGTAATGACTAATGTCTGAGTATTCACTGATGATTGAATAGTGATTAATGACTGAATAGTGACTGATTTGTAACTTAGTGTGTCCCATGAATGGAAGACTTTCTTTTTCTTTTCTTTTCTTTTTTTTTAACAAATGCTTTATTAACTTCTGGTTTACATCATTCATTTCCGCCAGATTTTGTGTTACAATTTTTTCCCCATTTTTCCTCTATCTACCTCCCCAGAACAGCATTTCCACAAGATATCCCCTTATCCAATCTGCTCTCTCCCATATCTTCTCCTATACCCCCTTTGCCTTTACCATTAGGGCAAGGTGAATCTCTGTGCCCCAATGCCTGCACATCTTATCTCCCAATTACATGCAAAATAGTATTAATAATAGTATTTACATATATTTGGAACATTTAATTTTAAAACTTCAAATTTCAGATCCATTCACTTCCGCCCTTGTCACCCTCTCCCTCTGAGAAGATAAGCAATTCAGTATGTGTTGTACATGTACAGCTATGCAAAACATTACCATAGTAGATATATTGTAAAAGACTGCTTATATTTCCCTCCCACCCATCCCACCCCCCACCTGATCCATTCCCTACTTTGATCCTGTCCCTCTTTGAAAGTGGGTACTTCCAACCTTCCCTCCCCACAGAATGGCCTCCCCTCCATCATCCCCACTTTCATCCCCCTTCCCCCTACTCTCCTGCAGGGTGAGATATCCCATTTAGTATGTATGTCATTCTCTCCCTGAGCCAAATTCAACAAGAATATGATTTTGCCTTTTTGCCTTCCTGTTCTTCCCCTCCCCTGCAAGTACTTCCCCTTGCCTCTTCTACATGAGATAGTTTACCCTACCCTGTCTCTCCCCATTTCCTCTTGCCACTTTTCCCTCTCACTTCTTAACTTCACCCCTTAAGTATCATCCCTTCCCACCAAATTCAACCTGTACCCTCTATCCAAATATACCTGTAAACACACATGCACATATGTATTCATATGCCCATATACCCTTCTTTAATTATTTTCATGAAGAAGGTTTCATCTGTCACAGTTATTGTTTTTCCATGTAGGAATGTAAATAGTTCAACTTTGATAAGTTCCTTTTGATTTCTTTTCCCTGATTACCTTCTCAAGCATCTTTTGCTTCTTGTGTCTGAATATCAAATTTTCTATTCAACTCTGGTTTTTTCCTCAAGAATGCTTGAAAATCCTCTATTCCACTAAATGACCATATTTTCCCCTGAAACAAAATACTCAATTTTGCTGGATAGGTGATTCTTGGTTTTAATTCCAGGTCTTTTGCCCTGTGGAATATCATATTCCATGCTCTCTGATCCCTCAGTGTAGAAGCTGCCAGGTCCTGTGCTATTCTGATTGTGTTTCCACAACATTGAAATTGTTTCTTCCTGGCTGCTTGTAGTATTTTCTCCTTGATCTGGGAATTCTGGAACCTGGCTATAATATTCCTAGGAGTTTTCTTTTTGGGCTCTTTTTCAGGAGGAGATCAGTGGATTCTTTCAACCTCTATTTTGCCCTCTGGGTCTAAAACATCAGGGCAATTTTCCTTGAGAATCTTGAAGGATGATTTCTAGGTTCTTTCTTTGATCATGGCTTTCAGGTATTCCAATAATTTTTAAATTATCTCTCCTGGATCTATTTTCCAGGTCAGTGGTTTTTCCCATGAGATATTTCACATTGCCTTCTATTCTTTCATTTGTTTGGATCTGTTTAACTGCATCTTGATTTCTCATAGAGTCACTAGCTTCCATTTACTGCAGTCTAACTCTGAAGGAATGAATCTCCTCAGTGAGCTTTTGAGATTCTTTTTCCATCTGGCAAATTCATCTTTTTAAGGCATTCTTCTCCTCATTGCCCTTTTGAGCCTCCTTTGCCATTTGAGTTAGTCTATTTTTTAAGGTGTTATTTTCCTCAGTCAGGCTGTTGACTCTCATTTCATACTTTTCCTGCATCTTTCTCAATTCTCTTCCCAATTTTTCCTCCACTTCTCTTATTGGTTTTTAAATTCCTTCTTAAGGGCCTCTATGGCATGTAATTCACTCATATTTTCATTTGGGGCTTTTGGTGCAGGATTTCTGACCTCACAGTCCTCCTCCTGTTCCATGCTTCGATCCTCTTTGCCCCCAAAATAGGAGTCTAATGTTGAATTTTTCTGTTTATTTTGTTTCCTTTGACTAGGCATGGTGCCACTTAATTACTTGACTTTTGGGCTTGTTGCCACAGTAGGACTCTGCCAGCAGACAGGGGAACTTCCGTCCCAAACGTTGGGGTCTTCTCAACTTCCAGAGGTATTAGTTAGGTGGCCTCTGTGAAGCTTCCACATGCTCTGGCAAGCTGGACACACACCGCAAGACCTCCACCCCAGACCTCAATCCAGATCCAGGGAGGTTAAAGCAAGAGTGATTAACCCCCAGACTGATTGCTGTATCCCCCTACAGTTGGCAGGCCAGGAGCTGAAGCTGCAACTGAAGCTGCAAAATGGTGGCTGTGCCGCAGCTCCTCAGAGGCTTTTCACCCCCAGGGGAAGAAACTGACATGCTCCCAAATACTAGTCCCAAAGTCCATAGGGCACTAACCTCTCACTTTGTCCTAGGCATATCTGTGTTGATAATTCTGGAATCGCCACAGCTGCTGATGTTCTGGGGTCCCTCCAGCCAGCTGCTGGCCTGGCCGCCCTGGGGCTAAAACCTCAGCTCATGTGGACCTGGGTTCGGCTCCCAGAGCATTGCGCTGGCTGCTTCCAGAGCCCTGTGCTGGCCCCTCCCAGAGCCCTGCACTGGCCATTCCCTGCCGGGCTGCTGGGCTGTCCTCAGTTGGAGGTTAGCTTCTCTGTGTCGTTCTGTGGGTGCTGGAGCTCCAGAAGTTGTTCAGAGTCCACCTTTTACATTGTTTGGAAGTTGTGTAGGGGAGAGCACCTTGGAAGTGCTATTTCTACTCCGCCATCTTGGCTCCGCCCCCTGGAAGACTTTCACCATTGTACTTTGAGATGATTGTTCTTTGTTCAAAACTTTGTGGCCACCATGGTGGAAACTATTGTGGCAATTTTAATGATAAGCTGTTGTGAATAACATACTGTGATTTTCTGTGATAAATAGTAATATTGTAAATGCTGTACCTTGATTTTTTGTGAATGTTTTGCTTTGATTTATTACTAAATAAATAGAGTGATCACTATACTGTATAATTAGAACCTTAAAAGCTGTTCACAGTAGCATTCTTCTGAAAAGCTGCTCGTGTATGGCATTACAGAAGGACAAAGGCTGAGAAAATGCCATTATATTTGAAGATTAGAATATTTGATTTAAATATTAGAAGAGAGCATTGGTAACTTTGGTGAGAAAACTTATAGTTGAATGATGAAGTTGGATGAGAAGAGAGAAGGTAAAAAGACCTAGTTCAGATGGCTTTCTCAAAGAATTTGAGAAGACATATAGGAAAATACCTAGGGAGGATGGTAAGATCAAGTAAAAGTTTTTTTGAAGAATGGGAAAAATATGATTGTAGGTGGAAGGGAAACAACCTGTACATAGGAAGAGATTGAAAATAAGAGACAGAGGATGATATTCAGGTTAATCTCTCAACAAGCATTTATTATACCCCCTACTATGTGCCAGCCATCATGCTAGATGCTGGCAATACAAATACAATGAAAAAGAATGAAAATCTCTCTCCTAAAGGAGCTTACATTTTATGTGGGGAAGACAATTTTTTAAAAAAGAAATTAAAAGGAAGGGGTGAAGAAGGTTCCCTTTATCAGGCGTGATTAAGGAGTATAGATTAGAGCCTACCGAGAAACTGAGAGATGGCTGGGCAGGGCATCCTTTCAGAAGGAGGGGCTTGAGGGTACTTCTGTGTGCTGAAGTGATTTCCAGTGATTTATGGATCTCAAATTAAAAGAAACAGCAAGGAAAACTTATTCCTTTATTCTTAAAAATAAACACATCTCCATTAAAAAGAAGTTCCTTCCTCAAAGGTTCATAGTGCAAGAGATTATAAAGGACATTAGAGATTATTGTGTCCAACTGCTTCATTTTACCAAAGAAGAAATAAGGGTTCAATAAGATAAAATGACTTGCCCTTGTTCAAAAGGCAGAGTTGAGCCCTTTCATAGAAGAAGAACTTATTTGTCTAATATTTGTCTCTATGGATTTTGACAAGATTTTTTTGGTCCTTGGTTCCCTTAATAAATGACTATTATATTTGAAACCAGTCAAATTTTTTGAGGGAGGGAGCAGTATTTGTTGGTATCTCTTATAATTTTGAGAGGCAACCTGACATGTAAGGTATAGAGAACCAGCTTTGGATTGGGAAGACCTAGATTCAAGTCCTGCCCCTGACAGATTCCAGCTCTATGACCTGTCTCCTCTCACCCCCTCCACCTCCCAGTTATGATGACTACTTCCTGGGGCAACCCTTTTAGGAAGGATCTCAGTCATATTTCACTTCACTCTTGCTTCAGTACTTAACAGAATCCTTTTTCTTGACAGCCATATCTCCCACTTTTTTAGCCTCTTTCCCCCTACTCCCCATAGCCTACTGTTCACTTTGTTAATAAGGATGAGTGGGGTAGAATTGATGTATACAACATGTTGCATAACTATAGTGCCTAACATTCTAACATTGCTATTCTTGGATCCATCCCATTTCATTCCATTCCATTGCTTATGGGAAGAAGAAATAACCTGATCTACATTTCCACAAGGCCAACAGTCAGTTGTTCAAACCAGTACATTCTATTTTTCTTCCCTTCTCATTCTCTTCCCTCTTTCCCAGTTAGTATGCATACACGGGAAAACACAACAGAAGGAAGATGAAAAAGGTGCCATGAATGAAAAAAAGAAACCCAAATTGTTATTTTCTAATAAAAATATTATGAATCTCTAAAGAAATCATTTTCCTAGCATAATTTTGAAAACATTTTTAAAAAAAGTAATTCTTTTCTGTTTGGATTTAGGATTTTACCTTAAGAAAGCTATTTTTCTCTGGTCCAATGATTCTACGTCAGGAGATGTTGGCATTTGTAGTATTGGTGACTTGCCAGCCCTCTTTTTCTCTTCCACACCATTTTCAGCCTCTGAACTGCAGAGGATAGAAAAATATTTCACCTTAGACATATACAATACATTGTAATAAAAAGTAGTAAAGTAACTCAGTGTTCTAAAGTACATTTCTAATTCTAGTACTCTCTTAATTCAGATGTGATATTGAGATGAGATGAGGTAGTTGTGAGTCACTAAACTGAGGAGGTTTACTTTTTACAAACACAGTAAGACTGTCCAGCTATGTATACAGTGACAATTAGTTTCTCTGGATGTAGAGCCCCTTGTCTCCATCTGGAAACATATCTGCTCAATATGTCATTAGAGTATGGTGACTCTCCTGGTCTCAGGCACCCACCAAGTCTGAGAGGCTCCAGCTGTACTGGTTGGAGCCTTTTATGCCCCAAGGCCAGGAAGCTGTCTCAGGGAAGCTGGAACCAATCAGGTTGTAAAGAAGCTGCTTCAGGGAGGCTATGCCAATCAGGTTACTTGCGGGAAGGAAGTCAGGGAAACTCTATCAGGAAAATGCTATTTCTATCATATACCACTCCTTGGTGGCAAGGTTCTAATGATCTCCTAAAGAACCTTCCACCATTTAAATTATTGGACAGTCTTCTTGACATTCGAGGGAAAGGGGAGAAAGAGCAAAAAACAAAAAATAAAACAAGACAAAAACAAAACAAAAATGTAAAGGAGGATAAAAGCCAGAAATCCTAAGCTTTTTCTTCCCCACTTAGACTAAGCCACCATATTCAGTGATCCCCTAGCCCAAAGACAAATCTACTTGTAATTCATAAATAAAGGAAATTTTTCCTTCAGTTCCACGTGTTTAAAGGGATTCTATAATCCTATGATTTAGAGTTAGAAGGGACCTTGGAGGAATTGAGCTTTAAAAAAGAGAATTACATTACTGATCTCCAGAAAAATCTGAAAATTGGTTAGTAAATATTTATGAGCTCAATGAAATATGTTGTAGAAATACAAGTCATGTACAATGGAAACAGTTCACTAAAACCAAAGAGTTATGTCAAACTGACCTCATTTCCTCTTTTGTACAAAATTACTAGATAGGTTAATAAAATAAATAGTGCATAATATGTCACATATAAAAGATAATATTTGATTGTATGTATTTCCACTAAAATTGCTTTTATCAAAGGTCAAATCAAAGGCAGTTTCTCTAGCTGTCATCTTCCTTGAGTGTTCTGTCCTTTTAGACATTCTTTCTGTTATTGGCTTAATAGACACCACAGTCTTCCTCTTGTCTCTAACTTCCATTTTTTTTGACATCTTCACTGTCTCCTTAATACTGATGCTCTCTAAGGTTCTTTACTCTTGCTTTTTCAAACACACTATAACTTGTCAATCCCATTTACTCCCACAACTTCAAGGATGACACTTGTCATTCATTCTAAATCTAGACTTTGAGCCATGATCTCTTTCTCAAGATATAAAATTATATCTGGCATTGTCTATAGTACAGCTTCTCTCCAATGCACTTCCAACATCTCAAATTCAATATATTAACAAAACTGCACTTATTATTTATACCTAGAAAACTACTATTCCTGTTGACTTCATTCTTTGTCAATGGCATCCAGTCTCTGATATTAGAAATGGTGATATTATATTTTGTCCTTTTTCTTTTATTTCCCACATAATGTTGATAAACCCATTCTATCTATTAAAAAAAAACCAGTGCTTGAATTAACAGCATGACCTCACAGCCAAAAAAGAAAATATGATATTAGACTGCATTAAGAAAGGCAGATGTCAGATTAATCACTTTCTCCAGTTTGAGTCTTCTCTTTCCCAAAGGGGATTATGTACTATATGTAGAGTAATTACAGTTAAATACATGAAATAAAAAAAGAAAGAACTCAAGCAAGGTAAAATCCTAGTGAATTAATACTGGAGAACTTTAATCCTTAAAGTATTCAACCAGTTCTCTTATTCACCAGCGTCTATTTGCCAATTTAAAGAACGCAAGATAAACTCAAAGGTTTGTGCAGAAAGCCATCTTGGGATACTGTTGCTGTAGCAATTTTGCCAGAACAACCCAGAAAACTATTCTAGTTATGCCAGGAATACAAAAATGGTTCAATATTAGTATAACAATGAACATAATCATTAAGAATAATAACTTCTGAAACTGCAAGACGTTAATAATAGATGTAGGAAAGGTCTTTGAGAAATAAGGATATTTGTTTGAAAAAACAAAACAAAACAAAAAACACAGACCTAGAAAGACTTTTCTTTAATATGACTGAAAAATATACATTAAAAAAAGCTAACAAAGGATAAGCTCTTGAAATTTTTCTAGTAATAAAAAAAGAATGCCTCCTCTCTTCATTACTATTTGATATAATTCTAGACATGCTAGCAATAGCAATACAAGAAGAGGGAAAAATAAAGGCATAAAGATAGGGAAGAGATGAAAATATTATTATTTGCTAGTGATATGATGATTTCCTTAGAAAATCTAGAGAATCATCAAAGAAACTAATTGGGACAATAACTTCAATAATGTAGCAGAATATGAAATAAAAGCACAAAAATAATAGGATTACTATTTTGCAATAACAAAATCCAATAGATAAGGGAAATACCATTCAAAACTACAAAATGAATAAAATATATGAGAATTAATCTATTGACATATTCTTAAGACCTATACAGATAGAATTACAAAATACTTTTTTTTTTTTTTAAAGCAATTAGGGTTAAGTAACTTGCCCAAGGTTAGACGGCCAGTTATATTTGTTTGGGTGTTAAGTATTTGAGGCCAGAACCAATCCCGGGTCCTCCTGACTCCTGGGCCAGCACTCTTACTCACTGTGCCACCTAGCTGCCCCTACAAAATACTTCTTAGAGAAAATAATGGTTTAAATAACTGGAATGAAATTCAGTGGTTATGGTTGGAATATACCAATATAATAAAAATAATGATACAATGTAAATTTATATGTCTTGCATAATACCAATAAAACTATCAAGCCAGACAAACAAATGAAAAATTCTTTTGGAGGAACAAAACATTGAAAATGTCAATGGAATGAATGAAAAAAAGTAGAGATGAAGGAGGAATAGTACTTTTAGATCTCAATATATCATGAATCAGTAATCACAAAACTAATTGATACTGGTTTTAAAAAAAGAAAAGGATCAGTGGAACATATTAAATAAACAAGTACCTGAACCAGATGAACTTGATAAGCCAGTATTTGATAAGCTTGAAAACATATATTACTTTGAGGAAAATAATAATTGCTAGGAAACCTGGAAAGCAGATACCATAATAAATTCAAAATATGTGATCCAAATGTTAAGAAGTTTTACCTAAAAAAATTATAAGAGAATCAGATCTTGTACCTTCACAACTGTGCCTAGAAGGTGAATAAGCTTAACCAAACAAGAGATATCACAAAGATGAAATAGGTAATTTTATTGAATGAAATTAAAAAGTTTTTTGCAACTAGAGTAAGACTGGGAAAAATTTTGTATCAAACATCTCTGATGAAGGTCTGATAGCCAAGATATCTATATCTATATCATCTATCTATAAATAGATAAAGATGGATCTATATCTGTAGATATAGATAGGTAGCTAGTAGAAATACATAAGATGAAAAGCCATTCCCCAATAGATCAAATTCATTTTTCAAAAGAATTACAAACTATTAAGACCCCTGTTAACATTGCTCCAGATCACTAACAATAAGAGAAATGCTAATCCAAATGACTCTGATGTTTTACCTCACACTCAGCAAATTGTGAAAGATTACAAAAGATGGGAATATACTGTAATTAGTATTGGAGGGATTGTGAAAGTTGTGAATTGGTTCAACCAAAACCAAAATGCTTTACAAATGTCTATTATCCAATCAGTCCTTCTCAACTCAGTTACTCCTAGATGATTACAGCTAATGGCATTACCAACTCAGTCAAGTGAGTCATGAATAACTAAGAATTAAACATGGTTTATAATTCCAAGGAGTTTAATTCCTCTCCCCTAACTGAGCATCATTATTTTTTCATAAAAATATGACAAAAAAGAGAAATAGATAACATAGTAAAAATAATTTAAAAACATTTCCCCATAAACCTGGACCATGCCATACCACAAATATATACAGAGTCCATGGGACAAAAATGTAAGTACAATGGTTGTAAGCCATATCCATAGGCAACAGATATGGCCAAAGATACTCAGCCCTTCATCACTTCTGGGTTCTTTCTCTTCTATGACATTCTTACAATCCTTCCTCTCCTGTCCCCCAAGGTGTCTCATAGGCTGCTCAGCTTGGACTCCCACTGTCTGCTACTCTTTGCAAGCGAATTCTCAATGTACAGGGCTCTCCCCTTTGATAGTCAACTCTCTTTCTTCCTGCCCGAGGTCACACTCCTTAAAGTTATATTTGGCTGTGAGTGAATGCTTCTCAGTAATCATATCTATCTGGAATACAGTGTCTCTAGTCTTCCAGCTGTTTATTAAATTCTTTCAGACTGTCTCTCCAGATGCTAAATGGGATGTCTTCTGAGCAAATACCTTTACTGACAATTGGGGAGGGGAGAGAGGGAGAGAGAGATAGAAGGAAAGGAGGAGAAAATTCTTTTTAAGAGCAGGATTCTTTCCTGACTGCTGACTTTTGTCAGAACTACCTTTAATTGCTAACTGTCTCATTGCCCCCAGGGATATGGCCAATTTTTAGGTCAGCCAAGTCAACTTTCACTGCTGTGTGTGTGTGTGTGTGTGTGTGTGTGTGTGTGTGTGTGAGAGAGAGAGAGAGAGCGAGAGAGAGAGAGAGACAGAGAGAGAGAGAGAGAGAGAGAGAAAGATGTATTTGAGGCTATACTTCATGAAGAGGATGACAGAGTGTTAGCAAACTTTACAGCTACACATTAAAACTTCATGTTACTTTATCATCTAAACTGGGTAAGATAGCAGGGAGGACTACTCAAATTCATGTAGATTTATCACTTATATAGATTTCTGTATTTTTGTCTCAGTGGTTTAAAAACTGCTCATGTGTAAAGAAAGTTTAAAATATTTAGAGTAATTACACAAAATTTAATCTCATTAAAATACAAAATGCAAAAAGATTGCAAAAAAAAAAGATAAAGTGTTCACAGTATTTCCCTCCACCTTTTGGTCAATGCAAAGTATTACACAGGGAGCTAGGTGGCTCAGTAGATAGAGTACTAGGCGTGGAGTCAGGAAGACTCATCTTCCAAAGTTCAAATCTGGCCTCAGGCACTTACTAGCTGTGTGACCCTGGGCAAATCACTTAACCCTATTTGTTTCAGATTCCTCATCTGTAAAATGAGCTGGAGAAGGAAATGACAAACCTCTCCAGTATCTTTGCCAAGAAAACACCAAGTGGAGTTATGAAGAATTGGACACGACTGAAATGATTCAACAACAAAAAAGTATTACACAGGAATTTTCAGGCCTGAATTTCAGAGGTAATACTGTATTTGTACCTCCATTGTAAGGATAATCACTGTGACACAGTGGAGGTTCTTAGCAAATATATAAATTATATTTGCTTAAATGTCATCTACTATTAATACCTGGTTTTCTTTTTCTAAAAAACAACACAACAACAAAACAAACCCAAAACCCAAACCTCCCAATTTCAAGGAAAGACAGCCATTGTCTAACTTCTTTTCAAGCAGCTTGTGTACCTACTTAAATGTTCTTATTAATCCAGGAACCACAAATATTTGCTTTGTGAAATAGCAAGTTAAGCTGTTTTGCAGTACAAGAAAATGGGTGTTATATTAGTTTTGCTAAAATAATTTATATGTGATTACTCAAAAGTATTAATATATCCTTCTTATGAATGTTAATGTATTAATTACTCATATTTTCCTGAGAGGGGTTTTTAAAGTACTACTTCATAAATTTAAAAAATGTACTCATGCAGGATCACATGATACATCAATGAAAAAGGTAGTATTCACGTAGCTTAAGACTAAATCTACCTTGAGACCAACTAAAATTAATCATACCCCAGGTTCTCAAAGAGAATGAGCAGTAGGCCTAAATAGGGTTACAGGAGCCCAGATTTAGAGCTAGGAGGAACTGCAAAGTTGATTAAATCCAATGCCTTCATTTCATAGATGAGGAAAACTAAAACTGAGGATAGATAAATGACTTGCCTAAGGTTATAGAATTAATAAGTGCCTGAGACAGGTTTTTGACTCTAAGTACAACACTCCACTCACTATGCCACTGTTTTTCAGTGATTTAAATACATTCTTCTCTTCTGTTTGGTTCTCTGGGTTCTTTAATTTTTTTCTTTCGCTTTTGTTCTTGTCTTGTTTCTTTGTTTCTTTTCAAACTCAACTTTTCCATCTCCAGCTATACAGGAATGCTTTGGAAAGATATCTTGTTGGTTTTCCTTTCTTTCTATAGACCATTTTTTCGTATTAGGTATTTATAAACACTTGTTTTAAAATTCAAAGTCTTTGAAAGTATAAGAAAAAGAGCTAAGAGAACTGAGTATAAGAAAGCGGAATGGAAAAAAACAATAAATTTTGGGGGTGGGGATGAAGTTTTTTTTTAAGTTCATCTTCAATACAATACAAATCTAGTTCATACATATGCCCTAGAAAGATTATATGAGGGGTGGCTAGGTGGTGCAGTGAGTAGAGCACTGGCCCTGGAGTCAGGAGGACCTGAGTTCAAATCCAGCCTCAGACACTTAACTCAAAAACTAGCTGTGTAACCTTGGGCAATTCACTTAACCCCAATTGCCCTCCAAAAAGCAAAAAAAAAAAAAAAAAAAAAAGATTATTTGAACAAAGACTGCATTGATGTAAATGAAAAGGTTACCTAAAGGAAGTTAAATGATAAATAAATGAAATACTAATAATAATAGTCTTAGAGAACAGATCACTCCTTCCAGCAGAGAGGTAGGGAACTATTCTGGCAAAATGTTATATGTATCATCATGTTCCTTGTTTTTGCTTTTCTGTTTTTCTTTTTCAGAGGATGGTTTATGTTCAGGGAGTCTGTGGGCTATCATATCCAAAGTAACTGATACAAACACAAAAGACATTGTGTGCACCCCAAAACTGTGTGCAACAGAGATCCTCAACCAAATAATACACAGAAGCTTCTCAAGGTAGGAAGCAGAAAAGAATGGTTTATTATGATCTCAAGAAAGGGCTACCCTCCTGACAAATGGTCAGGGAGGAGAAGCAGTTTACAAAAGGAAATGAAGAAGGTTTAGAGCCCTAATGTGGAATTCTCCCCCACCCCACTCCTGACCCTTTTCTTCCATTGGCTGGAAGTCAGGTACACAATCTAAGTGCAGCAATCTACCCCAAATACCACAAGGAAACAGTAGACCACCCAATGAACATCTGATAAAGCACTTCTGTCCTTATTTGGCATATCTTATGCTGAGGTGTCACTGAGGAGAGGCATGACTCCTACTGCTCTGAGTTTTGAATCATGTGATTTCCAACGAAGGAGAACTCGGCCTGTTTCCAACAAAAAGCCTTACTAGATTTTAGAGTATAGTCTGAGAAGTTTTCGCTTCTTCCATTCAACATTAATAAAGCTGATTTTTTAAATTTAAAAATACTCTTTTAGTATTTCTGGCAAGATTAGATTAGAATACAACAAGAGTAAATATAGGGAGACCAGCCAGGTGTTACAGTTGTCTGAGAGTGAGAATGTGTATCTCTGGCTATATAGTTGTCTACCTCTCTGGCTTTTATCAACTGAAATTCAGATGAAGCGATTTGGAGACAGATAAAGGAAATGTAGAATATTGATTTATTTTGAGTCCCCAAACAACTGGATGAAAGGTTGTGAGATACGTTCTTAGTTAAAATCAAATGTTTTTGTTCATTTCTTTTGAAAGTGGCCAGGTGTTCTTTGCTTTGGTTTGGATTTATGTTCTTAAATTATACAGTGTAGGACAGAGGGAACTTTCAGTTATCAGAAATTCCGAAAATAAGTAAAAAGAAGCCTAACTAACTCCTTCCTATACTTCACAGATTTCTTGGTTTTCTCCAGAACAAGAAGGCTTAATGAAAAGGTATCTCTACCCTATAGTCTTTAGCTTCTCAGGCATAGGGAAAGGGCTTCTGGGAATGGCATCTTCAAAAGAGATGTTTCTTATATTTGAAGTCTTAATAAGAAAATTAGCTCTATTAGCAATAAAATTACACACAGATAACAGCTTCTTTTCTTGGTAGAAGTATTAGTTCTCCTTAGCAAAACAATTATTGTATAAATATATTATTTGATGAGTTATACCCTTAGTCATGCATACTTGAAGAATTGAAATTGCTGGACCACTTTTTAATTCGAAAGGGGTTTATTTATTTGTTTTTGGTGGGAGGAATGGGAAGGGGGAGAGATGAGTATATAAAATGTATATATATTTTTAAAGTTAGGGAAGATAGCATTTTTGTGCAATGCAAGAGTTAGATAAGGAATATTAAAGAACCAGTAATGACTATAGTTCTGTCTTGTTATGACAAACTAGATTGTTCTGCCTTTTGCAACTGGTAATTGGGAAGATGTGAGGAAAGAATGTTCTATTTGGAACTAGAAGACCAAAGTTCCAATTCCAAGTCCATTCCTAATTATTATATTATCTTTGGGACTTCAGTAAAGATGGTTGAGATGGTCAGATAATTCCTAAGCTTCTTTCTGGCTCTAAATTTATTGATTAACAACTGAACAACTGAACCAACATATATTTGGTAAGTGAAAAACATATCTATTTTCTGTCCTAAAAAAACTAAGTGAATTTTATCAGTTGTATTTTAGGGAAAGGAAACTAATTTCAGGATGAAGGTAAAAACATAGTATGTCATTATTTTATATCTGAGAACTTACAACAGGTATACAATGGTCTACTAGGGAAATTTCTCTCAGGGACTTCTCATTGTCCTCGTCATTTTGATAGGGATAGCTACCCATTTTGGTGACTATTAAGTACCAAAGAGGTACAAACCTTTTTTTCTTTTTTACTTTTTGGAAGGTGTAAGGCAGGGCAATTGGGGTTAAGTGACTTGCCCAAGGTCACATGTTTAGTAAGTTTTATGTGTCTGAGGCTACATTTGAACTCAGGTCCTCCTGACTCCAGGGCCGGTGCTCTATTCACTATAGCACCTAGCTACCCCCAGACAATTCTTTGGAGTTTCTGCTTTGGGAGGTAACATTAGGGAAGAGCTTAGAAGAGAAATCTCCCATTCTTAAATTCCTGAAGAATCCTGATATCTCAAGAATGTAGTTGGGATTAGGGATGGATTCCTGAATAGAATAATTGATAAGGCCTAAGTTTCATGTGTGGGTGTATAGGGACACACCACATAATTAAAGCTCTGAATAGAGAAGAGATGCATGAATTCATTCTCAGTATGCATGCTATCTTGCCTTCATACCAGCTTTTGTCTATGACGCAGGATGATTCTGCTTCAAGTTGTTACCACTATTGTTCTTCCCCATTCCTTTAGTCCTGGTCTAAAGAGCATATGCATGAGAAAATATTGAGTAATAGGTGATTTGGGTGACATTCTGACACCTGACTTACACACTTTCCCTTCCTATGTATGGCCAACATTAACATGTGTCTAATACTTATGCTAGAACACTAAAATGCCATACAGTATAATCTTGCATATGAACTATATGAAGTGGAAAAACTATGCTAATTCAGTATGATATTATTTAATTCTGAACCTAATGAGATGTGGGAGGTTATATGTATTCTAATGCTTTTTATATTGAAAAGAATATTTGATCTAGTAAACAATTTAGAATTGAGAAACATTGTTAAATTGTACCCTTTCAGCCTTTCAAACCTTACTGACTTCAAGGAGGTCATTGACAAAAATAAAGTTCAAATATACACCAAAAGATTTATAACATCACTTTTTATACTAAAAAAAATCTGGAAAGATCATTTATTAGGTAATAGCTGAACAAATTATAATATATAGTATCAAAGGTTTAGAGGCAGAAAGGACTTTAGCAGTCAACTACAACAACAACACCTTCATTTTACAGATTGGGAAGCCAAAGAGGCCAAGTGACTTCTGCAAAGTCACACAGGTAGAAAATAGAAGAGCTTGGGGAGGCTAGGTGGCTGTAAATAGAGCACCTGGAGTCAGGAGGACCTGAGTTCAAACCTCAGACACTTAACACTTACTAGCCATGTGACCTTGGGTAAGTCACTTAACCTCAATTGCCCTGCCTTCCCCCTTCCAAAAAGCAAGAGAGAGAGAGAGAGAGAGAGAGAGAGAGAGAGAGAGAGAGAGAGAGAGTAGAAGAGCTGAGATTTGATTTCAGATCCTCTGATTCTGAATCCAATGTTCTTACCACAGCAGTATGTCATCAGTAATCAGTAATCAAGAAATTATGAATATGAGAAATTCAAAGAAATGTAGGAAGATTTTTGTGGGCTGATAGAATGTAGAAGATAGTACACACAATGACTACAAAAAATATAAATGAAATCAACACTAAAATCACAAATTTGAAGAATATGATATTCAACTTTAGATTGAGTAACTAATGATGAAATATGCTTTTCTCCTCTGTAGAAAGGCAGTAGAAATAGATGTAGACTATTAAATTTGCTACTAGACACAGTTACTTTGCTGTTTGTTTTACTTATTGTTTTTTCTTTTGTATGAGGGATGATTCTCTAGGAGGAGGGCACAGGGAATGGATGACACTATAAATGCCGCTCTAAAGTGTAAATTAAATAATTTTTTTAAAAGTGGATCTTGGCACATGAAGTGCAAAGCCCTAGGCACAGAGATCACTATTCTAAAATCTCAGAATTTACCAGCTTTGAATAATGCCACAGATGCCAAAAGTCCCTTTCATCTTGCCAGTCTCTTGTAATTATCTTAGCAATCATAGAGCAACCATTTATTAGAATTAGCTATGTGTATGTAAAAACTATTGCCCAACTAGAAACAATCTTGTTCTCCCACATAAATTATTTAAGGAATTAAAACATTATATTAAGGAATTTGTACCTCTGAAGGAATAAAAAAATAGTCTCCCTTCAGGATTAGCCTTTCATAATGGCACACATTAGGCAGCTGTCCATATAGTGTCAAAACTACCAGTTGGAAGTCTTTCCTACTCCAAAATACAAATAAAATACACAGAAACCAAATATCTCTAGTAGGCTACTAATGTATGAAATTTCATTATTTTCAATTAATTCCTTTTGCTTAAAGCATTACTTGGATCCTGTTGGAATTTAAATATCTTTAAAGGAGGGGGTACCACATAAAACTTTTACCAGTCATAAATGTCTTAGAGTGAATTACTTCACCAAAGCTTTCTCTCACCCCAAACTATCTGCAGTCAAAAGGAAAGGCAGACATAGAGCATATACCCAGAAGGTATAAGAGGTTAGGGCCCAAACCTGAGGGCACTGGAGTCTAGAACAGCAGAGGCAAGGATGAACAAGTTACGTAAGAGATCAGAAAGGAAAAATAGGAGCATGCTCCTACAGGTACATGCTCTACTTCCATGACCAAGAATTTTGAAATTCCTCTATCCATTGGTAACTCACGCTCTCTTACTTTTGTCTCAATCTTCATAAACCTTTTCTTTACTCTTGCTTTGATTTCTAGTCCCTCCATACATCAGTGAGCTTCTAGTCCATCATTTCTGCCCTAGATTGAATTTTTTCCTTCCCAATCTTGCCCCTAGTTAACTGGTTCAACTTTACATTGTCCTCTAGACTCAAATCAGGGCAGCTAAATGGCACAGGGAATGGATAGAGTACTAGACATGAAGTTAGGAAGACCTGAGTTCAAATCTGGCCTCACATACTTATTAGCTGAGTGATTCTGAGCAAGTCCCTTAACCCAGTTTGCCTCAGTTTCCTCATCTGTAAGGAGAAGGGAATGCAAACCACTCCAGTATCTTTGCCAAGGAAACCCCAAATGGGGGTCACAAAGAGTTGAACATAGCTGAAACAAATGAACAACAGTCTCAAACAATTTACTCTTTTGTCCTATTGATGCTTATGTCATAATAAGCATTCCCAAACTGAATCATTATATTTCTCTGTTCTTATTCTATAAAGTAACAAGCATTTATTAAGTACCTACTATGTGTCAGATATTGTATTAAGTGCTGGAGATACAAAGAAAAAGTCAAATTAGTCTATGTCTTCAAGGAAATTACATTTTAATGGGGAAGAAAATCAGAACATACAAGATAAATATATAGTGTAGTGAGAAGGTAGCCTTCGAGGAAATAATGGTAGCAGCTGCCTAATTTGCAGCTGGTATGATGAGGATCAGAAAAGTTTCCTAGGAGAGGTGGCATTTGAGCCGAGTCTTAAATGAAGTCATAGATTCCAAGAGGTGGAAGTGAAGAGGTAGGGCATTTTTGGCAGTAGTAAGTGAAAGGGCATGGAGAGAGTTGGAGTATCATGAGAATTAAGAGGAATTGTGAAAGGTTTCCTGTACAAAATGAGATACTACCTGGGACTTGAAGGAAGTCAGGGTAGCCTGGAGGTAGAAAAGAGAACATTTCAGGGACAGAAACAGTCAGAGAAAATTCCCAGAGTTGAAAGGTAGAAAGTTTTATTTGTGGAATAGCATGGAGACCAGTGTCATTGGATCAAAGGGTATGTGGAGGGATGTAAGATGTATGAAGACTGGAAAGGTGAAGGGCTAGATGACGACAGGGGAATGCCAACTAGAGGATTTGGCATTTAATTCTGGAAGTAATAGGGAACTGCTAAAGTACATTGAATGTGGGGAAGGGGTGACATGGTCTGATGTGAACTTTAGGAAAATCACTTTGACAGCTGAATGAAGGATTGATTAAAGAGGGAAGAGACTTGTGACAGGTAGACCAACCAGCAAGCTATTTCAATAGTTCACTTGTGAGGAAATGAGGGTCTATGTAAGAGTGGTGGTACAGAGGAGAGAAGGTGCCATATTCAAGAGTTGTTGCAACGATGAACAGTCTTGGCAACAGATTGGATGGGGGGATGGTGAGATGTAGGGAAAAGTTGAGGATGACACCTAAGTTGCAAACCTAGGGTACTGGGAGGATGATGGTGCTCTTGAAAGTAATAAGGAAGTTTGGAAGGGAGGAGAGTTTATAAAGGAGGATCATGTATTCATTGAACATTTTGAGTTTAAAGTGTCTACTAGACATCCACTTTGAGAAATCTTAAAGGCAGTTGAAGATGTAAGACTAAAAGTCAGAAGAAAGGTTAGGACTGAAAAAGTAGAATTAAGAATGATCAACATAGAGATGATAATTAAATCTATGGGAGCTGATAAGATCACCAAGTGAAGTAGAGTAGAGGGAGAAGAGAAGAGGGTCCAGGACAGAACCCTAGGGGACTTCCTTGGCTTGTGAGCTTGATCTGGATGAAGATCCTGCAAAAGAGACTGAGTTGTCAGATTGGTAGGTAGAAAACCAGGAAAGAATTGTGTCCCAAAAACTTAAAGAGAAAAAAAAACAAGAAAAAGATGATTAACAGCATCAACGACTGCCAAGAGGTCAAGAAGAAGTAAGATTGAGAAAAGGTGATTGAATTTGGCCAATAGGAGATCACTGGTAACTTTGGAGAGATCAGTTTTGGATAAATGATGATGTTGCAAACTGCATTGCAGGAAGTTAAGAAGAGAGTGAGAAGAGAAGTAATGGAAGAACCCATTGTAGACTGCTTTCTCGAGTAGTTTAGCCAAAAAAGGGAGAAGAGATATAGGACGAGAGCTGGTAGGATGGAAGAATTGAGTGAGGGTTTTCTGAGGATGGAGGTGACATGGGCATGCTTGTAAACAATAGAGAAACAACAAAGACTGAAGATGTGTGGAAAGTGGGGATGACAGAAAGGACAATTTGTTGGAGGAGACAGGATGGCGTGGGATTTCTTGTGCAGGTGGAGGGATTTAGCTTTGGCACCTCTTTATGTGAGACAGGTGAGGAAGGTGATACGTTACTATCTGAGGCATCTGAGTGAGATGAAATGAGGATGAGGGGAGAAGAGTTATGGAAGAGGAGAGAAGAAAGACCTCATGACTGACTGAATGAATAAATGAATGGAAAAGAATTTACTATGTACTCACTATGCCAAGCACTGAGGATACAGATAATATAAGAAAGGCAGTTCCTACTCTCAAGAAACTCAAATGCTCATTGAGGGAGACAACATATTAAAAAAAAATCCAGCTTGACTGGAAAGGAACGGAAATCTAAGGGTCCAGCAATAGAGTAGGGCAAAGCTCGGGTATCCTTATGTAGCATTAGTCTGTGACTGTGCCCTGGGGTCCAAAAGACATAGGGGCAGGGCAGATAATAGGAACCAGTGGCAGGGCAGATAGTAGGGCCTGGAGGCAATCTGCCTCATCAGGATTAGAACTGATAACTCCCATTTTATTTAAAAGGTGACTATAAATCAATATCTGGATTGACCTCCCAATCAGCACCCTTCTAGCAGCTGAATCACCCTGATTGGCTCAAATAAGAAGTGGTGCCGGAGGAGTGGCTAGGTGGCACAGCGAATAGAGCTTTGGCCCTGGAGTCAGAAGGACCTGAGTTCGGTATGGCCTCAGACACTTAAAGCAAAAAAAAAAACAAAAAACAAAAAACCCACAAACAAAAACCTAGCCGTGTGACCTTGGGCAAGTTACTTAACCCCAATTGCCCTCTGAAAAAAAGCAAAAAAAAAAAAAAAAAAAGGAAGAAGAAGTGGTGCTGGAGATAAACTTTGAAGAAAGCTAGAGATTATAGTTTATAATACACTTTATTATGACAGTCTTCTCTAGTATGTTTCCAGGAAGACCTGGGTTTAAATCCTGCTTCCGATACAGATGCTGGACAAATCCCTTAACTTCTCAGGGTTCTAATGCCAGAAGATTATGTGAAACAGAGGAGGTGTAGCCCTGTATTGATAATCACAGGTTCTCTATCTTTATTTGCAAATGAAGAAACAAAGAGATAAAGTAATTTATTCACTTGTCACACAGGAAATAGCAGAATGGGAATCTAAAGGCTGGTTTCCCAATTCCTGGTCCAGTGTTTTTTCCATAATACTTTCTAGCTCTAATATTTTGTTGCTCTATAGTTGAATAAATATAATTTAAGATGACACAACTGAATTGAATAAAAAAATTAAGCTAATAAATTAATTTCCATCTATTTGAGATGAGTTGTCCTTGATAAGAGATGTTACAGTATATTTATAATGCCATAGATCTATACATAACATTAGAAGTCACTTAGTCCAACCCTCACATTTTACAGATGAGGAAAGAGAGTCCCAGAAAGTTTAAGTAAGAGGGTTAGTGAGTGGCAAAGCTGGGATTAAAGCTCACAGCTAGTGACTCCAAGTTCAGCATTCTTATCCCTGTACCACACTGCCTTCCCTCTCTAATGAAGTTAATATACTTCAGGTTTTCTGCTACCTAATTATAATATCTAATGTTATATTGTATTCTATCAGATCAAAAAAATACTTCTTGTCTAATAATTATTATATGAACATCATCTCACATTACTGAAATGAAGTCAATTCTGATTTATGAGTCATTAGATAAGAAATAGAAACATAGTTTTAGTTGTTTCTGTTTATTCCCAAAGAGATTGGGAGGAATACAGAAAGGTAAAAACAAATATACTGACATATACATATTAAACTGTTTGAAGTACCTAGGGCTAAAAGAAGCTTAGTTAAAGCACAGTTCTTGAGGGATTTAAAAACCTCTTGCACTTTGAAGAGGGAAAAAAATTAAGTGGCAAAACTTCTTTTCCCTGGCAGATAGGCACTTAATCAATGCTTGTAGGTTGAAAGGAGCCAAGTATCATATTACACAAGTATCAGACCAAACCTGATGAATTCCATTTAAATAAGATTGTGGATGGTGGTAAGATGAGCTCCTTTGAATTTAAAATATAAACAAATTACCATTTGGAGATCATAACAATATTTTTGTTTGCTTATGCTCAATGGGGATTCTCACAAGATTTAAGGAAACATTAAGGAACCTTGCTATACATAGTAACTGCTTCTGCTCTTCACCTCCACCAACCCAATTTATATGCAGTGTTTTCTCTGTACATTTACTCCCTTCATCATGTTCCTTAAACGTTACAAATAAAATACTGTCAATGTATTTATTTCAGCTTTGGTTCTCTATTTAAAAGAAAGCACATTTTGTTAAAAGAGAAATATTACCATCTTATAATATCCAGGAAGGGCTAAATATGTTTTTCTATTAGTAGAAATGTATTATCCATATACATACCTTATTTACATTAAGGTAGTTGAAATAAGAAAATTCATTTTCCCCCTGTTTTTCAGAACCATTTCCCCCACCATTAAGAGAGTCAGTATGGTTATAAAATGGTGATTTACTCAAAAAGGCCAAGGGGTATGTTTTCCAACTGCTGGGAAAAAATAGTCCAAGAGTCAGTATATGAATCTCATGCGGGTGCCTAGGGCAAATAATGTTTCCTAACATTATGTAGATGCCAATGGAGCAACTGGCCTGTCCATCTCTTACTCCTTGCCCTTAAAACAGGATTGACCTGCTTCTTTTTCTGGTCATATATCTCATTTATATTTATCTTTTATGCTACTTCATGTGCAAAATTCTTTGTTGAGTAATATGCTGTAATTTATTTGTGTCCACCATATGCCTTTACTTCATCCTTTAATTTTGAATTTTCAAAGGATGTGGCATTTTGTGATTCATAGCTCTTCATCTGAATAGTTGTGTTGAAAAGATGAATTTTTGGGAGATATTTGGGTTCATTAAAAGTACCGTACAATTTCACAAGCACATTCTTTTCTGTTTTTCTCCCCCTTTTCTGTTTTGGATCTATTTTATCATGCATTTGTGGAATTTATCCAGCATATATAAATTAACTAATCAATACTTTGGGTTACAAGAGTTATTCTTTATCTATTGGTCATTCCAGTATTGAGAATTAATCTAAACTTTTTGAATGTCTATAGATTTCATTTAGGAGGCTCTACAATATTCTAAGACTTAATTAAATTAGCATGATGTTTTTGACACACATAAGTAATCTAAGTATTCCTCCACCTGTGGATATCCCTTTTCCATTTTGACTCTACATTGGGCAATGTCCATGCCATTGGGAAATACCTTTAGAAAGCATACATTTCCATGATTCCAATTTTCAAATTAGAGTCTTTTTCTCAAAGTAATAATTCAATTGCCATTAGAATAATCAATTATTCAAGCCAAATATATAACTAAGAATCCTCTTAAAAGGAAAAATATTGATGCTCAAGAAAGAAGGAAAACAACTTGATTTTTTGACTAGGTAAGAAATATAGAACAAAATTTCCAAAGTCAACTTAGAAAAAGTAAATGAAATATATTCCTGTTCTGTCTCCTTCCTATGTTCCAATAGAGAATATTCTAAGATAAGAGGACTATTTTTAGTTTAAGCTATCTGTAGAACACTGTTTTGAACATATTAAGCACCTACACAGGGCTTACAGTCTTGTGAGACACTGTGTTAGTCTCTAGGGATATGTAAATTTCTAGTTGTTTTTTTTAAATAGGAAACCTTTCCCAACACCTTTCAATTACAACACCTTCCCTCTGCTAATTATTTCCTATTTATCCTAATATACAGCTGGCTTCCTTCATATTTGTTTACACATTATTTCCCCCATTAGATTGTAAGTTCCCTGAGGGCAGGGACTGTCTTTTGTCTCTTTTGGTATCCCCAGTGCTTAGCACAATGCCTGGCATGTATTAGGTGCTTAATAAATGTTTATTGATTAAGTGAAGAACACTGTAAGTTGGGATCTTGGAAGGCTTTCTAGAGGAGGCAGAACTTGAATCAGATTAAAGGAATGGTATAATTTTAGTGTGTGTGTGAGTGAAGAAGGTAAGAGGTAGAAAATATCATTCCAGACATATGAAATAGTATGAGGAAAGCACAGAGGTGGGAAAATATTTGGGAGATAGCAAGTATTGTGGAAAAGAGTAATGTGAGATAATTCTGGAGACAAAGAATGATATGAGATTGTGGGAAGACTTAAAAGCCAAGCAAAAGAGTTTGAACTTTATTTTAAGTCAGGTGAAGAGTTCTGAGCAGAGGAAAGACATTATGAAATTTATGAATAAGTAAAAGAAATATGACAGAGGTGAAAAGGATGATTTGGAAAAGGGAGGGCAGGAACAATCTTATAAGCAATTGCAGGCGAAAATGAGGGACTGATTAAAGTGGAAACAGTGGAAATAGAGAGAAGGGACATACTGGGGAGAGAGTGGAGATAAAATCTATAAGTATTTTGATAACTGATTGAATATGAGAAGTGAGAAAGAAGAGAGTTAAAGATAACTCCAAGGTTTCAAACAAGTAGTGTCATTAAAAGAAAAAAAATGATGTCAGAAAGAGAAACAGGCTCACGATAGAAGAGATGATGGCAAAAATAGTATTTGAATGATTTATAGTAAAAAGGACTAAAGAACTGGCAGGGAAAATTAAAAATGGGGAAGTTAGAATACTCAAGAAGAAATATTTTGGTTAAGCTGTATATGCTTAGTAAGAAAAGGGTTCAGGTGAATCTTTTCAGCTCTCAAAAATAAGTGGGCAATAATGTCACTAATTTCAATTTCTGGGTAATGGTTAGCTAAAGATCCACAAGGGTACATAAAAGCTAGGACTAAAATTATGGAAAATTTGATAGAGAAGTCAAAAGCAGAATAGATGACAGATGCATTTAATTTGAATACAACAAATACTAAACTAAATATAACATTTATTTAGAAGTATGTTTTCAGCACAAACTCAAAAGTAAGCAAGAGAGCTAAAGCCACAGGTTAATAAACAGAAAAAAAAAGTTATGTATGTCACGACTTTTAAGATTTTGAATTCTCTTTGAAATGTTGCTCTAACCAAGATGATAAATTACGTGGAGAAAAACTTTTTTTCTTTAGTACTTCATAGAAGACAGAAGAAAATACTCACTGGAACAAACCAGCTTTGCTCTCCCTCTTGCTGAGAACTTTTGCCGGTCTTATATCTTCCAAATCGTGCTGTAGTTCAGTCATTAGGCCCTTCTCTGGGGAGCCCTGCGTGTGCTCCGAGGGCCTGTGGCTCTGCCTTTTCTTCCCTTTCTTTCCTTTTCCCCTAACCCTATACTCCAACTCAACTGAAATTAACTACAACTTTCCACCACTGTGACTTCTTTAGTGTCACAAACCCCTTCCTGGGGAATTTTATGCATCCAACTGAGGGCCAGTCTTTTGTTTCGGTTTAACTGGAACAAGTTTTCATTGGTGCTATTGGCTGAATTGAGTGTTGAAGCTAGAGAGGGAAGGGGAGGGCACAACAGAAGTGACAGCTTCTTTCTCCAACCCAAGAAGAGATGAAGGAAAAAAAAAAGAAAACCTGTTCAACAAGTCTTTCTTGAACAGGAAACATTGACTAGGGCATTTAAAACCGTCGACTAACAAGCCACAGTATGTTTAGCTCCTTCAAAAAATGTTTATTTCTTTCTACCATAACTATAAAATGGGGAATTCCAACTTTAGCCACGATGTGAAGTGAATAAGGCTGGGTGAGGTTAAAGCATCCAGAGAGTTTGCCAAATTCACTGTGTGGCTCTTCTACAGCTTAAATTATTCAAAAAGGATATTGCCTCATTGAGTACTGCCTCCTCTTTGCTTAAACAATAGATCTGCTCAGTTTTTCATGTGAGAATGACACAGGTAAAAAAGAAATCGCAGACACGTGCAGCTGCCTGGTTAACTCTTCACAACTGGCTAGAGGTGGGTATTTGAATGAAATTCAGAAGGGAAAATGAATGAATCTACCTTCTCCTTACTTTTTTCCGGAAATATTCAATGTTTCTATTTCAGGTAAGAAAGTGTTTTGAGTTGGATTCAGTAATAACTAAATGGATTTGGAAGCATATCCATTTGTTATTATAGCAAATAAAACATCTATTGGGGAGTGTATTCTAATTTTCTATGGGCTGATAAGTGAGGATCTGTAATTAGCAGTAACTTGCTTTAAAAACTTTCAAAATGTAGGGAATAAACAGATATGGAAATTTTTTTTTTTACAAATAGTCAAATTGGTGCTGTAAACATTTAACACATTTCTAGTTTAGATTTTAAGTTTATATCCACCTCCAATGCTGTACTCTACAAGAGGGGCAAGGGAAAAGGTAAAAGAGTGATTATATAACAGCTGAGACTATCCCTCAAATCTCTTAATTGCCAAGACTCCTTTCTTAATTTATTCCAGAACTGACTTGCTTGTTTAAAAATTTTTTTCTTAAGGGCTAAGGCTTATCCTCTTAGCCAGTCATGAGATACGTTCTATGTGTTTCCAGTTTCCTTCATCCAATGGACAAGACCCTACTTAGAATCTTCTCAAGGAGCACCCTTTATAATCTAATAGGTCACAGGGTGGTCATTCAGTGTCTGAAAAGGACAAAGTCTGAATTGTATGCCTGCATGAATGAATGAATTAAAAAAAAAATTAAGGTCTTATGATGCACCAAGCTCTATAACACTCACAGGGGAGTAGTGACCAGGCAGCTGTATTTTGAAGTGGAAATTTCCAGGGATGTTGAGTAGGGTGATAGGGCAGTAGAAGTCAAGGAGTCAGTTGCTACTTCTGTCCCTTGATCTTTCTGCTTCAGTTCCTTATCTCCTTGAGAGGGTTGGACTAGATTGCTTTTAAAGTCCTTTCCAACTCTAAGTATATGATCCTATGATTATAGTTCCAGAACTGGATAAGGTGAAGGTAGGAAGGGAAGTAGATGTCCACAGGGGGTCATGGAACCTGGAGAAGAGATAACTGAAGAGTAAAGTTAGGCTTGAGCCAAGGTTAGATGCAGTGAGCAGCTGAGGGGACAAACAATCCCTACAATAGAATAGTCCCAGGGGAAGGTTTAGGAAATGGCAGTAAGAACAGTTGGAATGACTGGAGCAAGAGCAGAAGCTGTCTGCTTTTAAATTGACACAGCCTCTTCCCACATCCTCTGCAAACCAATATGGTGCATTTGGCACATTGTCCATATTCCTAATTTTGGAAAGTTTTCTGGAATTGTGGGAAGGTGCAAGAAATGTTTTTTTTTTTCTTTTTTGGAGGGGGAAGGCAGGGCAATTGAGGTTAAGTGACTTGCCCAAGGTCACATAGCTAATAAGTGTTAAGTGTTTGAGGTTGGATTTGAACTCAGGTCCTCCTGACTCCAGGGCTGGTGCTCTATTCACTGTGCCACCTGGCCACCCCAAGAAATGTTTTTTAAGTGCCCTCCTCAGTGCTTATACTGAAGAATCTCAACAAGGTTCAAACAGTAGAGTTCTTAAGCACCTTTTGAGTGCCATATAAAATATCCCAAGTAATCTATTCAGCATAGTATTTAGAACATCTCCAAATTAACAGGCTATTAAAAAGGGCCCAGGACTAAGTAGTTAATCTCCAGACTGGTCTAGAAATCAAAATTACCCCCAAAACAAAGTTGTGTAACTTCAAAGAGTGACATTTTACAACATTTGTAATCTTCTAGGCATAGTTCTTAGAGACCTAGAGCATATTCAGGTCTGTCTTTAGTTGCTAAATGTTCACAGACAATTTATTTCTTAAATCTGTTAAAACAGTCCTCACCCACTCTCCTTGTCTTGTTGACAGAATTTGGGGTATTTGTTCAGAAGAGCACCTCCAGAAGCACTGTGGACACAGAGGGTAAAGTTCCTACATCAGGGCATACAGTTGACCTCCTTGGTCAACTCTTCCTCCTCATTGTCTTTCTCCTGCTTCAAACATGATGCTAGCCATGAGGTCATTTTATTTCAAGCCTTTTGATTAACACCAAACATTCTAGCCCAGGTCTGCCTCAGACCAGCTCAAGAGTTCAGGTTTAGGAATGGAATAAAATGGAATAAAATTTTAAAAAACCAATTAGTAGTTAGCAAAAAGTTTCCTTAACTGTGTGATGGAAAGGATAGTTAGCAAGAATATAGCATTGTTTTAGTTGGAAGCAACTTCCCTTACTAAATATTTGCCATGGCAGTGTGCCTTTCAAAAACGTGTACCAAGTATTAGGAATACCTACTATCTGTTAACTTTTATAGTTAACTTTTATACTTAAGGGGACCAGGAGTCAACATTAATGACTTCAGCCTTAGTTGTTCCATCAGTTGTCTTAAAGATAGTTTAATCACTTTTTAAGAAAAAAACTATCTGAACCTGAGGTTGATATTTCTCCTATGACAACTTTGTATCATACTTGTGTGTATGTACATATGTATATATATGTGTGCGTGTATACATATATAGATATGTAATACAAAGATATATATGTATAGTGTGTATGCATGTGTGCCTTGGAAATTGATCTTCAAATATTTTATACATTTTATAATTATTTGAATTAGGTATCCCTTTCTATTTTTATCTCTTGGATTTTGTAATTATTATATGGAAATGTTATTTATTTTTGAGGGTTTATTTTTTAGCCTGTGATTTTGCTGGAGCTATATTTGTATCAATTAATATCTTTACTGATTTGCTAGGGTTTTATAAGTAAACCATCATGTCATCAGCGAATAGGGATCTAATTATCTATATCTATCTACTTATTTATCTTTGCTGATCTTTACATTTTAAATTTCTTTCTCTTATGTTACTGCTTTTGCTAGCATTTCTAAAACTGTGACAAATAATAGAGGAGAGAATAGGCATCCTTACTTGCTTTATTCCCATGTTTATTAGAAAAGCTTCTAGTGTATGACTCTTGAATATAGTACTTGCTTTTGGTTTTAGATATATATTTTATTGATATTTAAAAGTTCAGCCATGCCTGTATTGGGAAGGTTTATTTTTTCCTACATGAGTGTTGTATTTTGTTGAAGACTCTATATCAATTGAGTTAATCATGTGGTTTGGATGTTTTTCTTTTTAACATGATTTATTATGTTAATTATTTTCTTTTCATGATGTTGAACCATCCTTGAATTACTGTTGTAAATCCAAGGTGGTCACAATGAATGATTTTTCATATAATTCACTGTAGTCCATTTGACAGGATTTAAAAAAATGTTGAATTGATTTTCATCACTGATATTAGTCCATAATTCTCCTACATTTTATTCTTCCATGGTTTTTGTATTTTGTATTATTTTTTATCTCATATAAAGCCAGGCAAAGTGGCTTTTTTTTTCCTTCATTTTTGAGAATACAGTGAGTAGCATGGGTACTAATTATTTTTAAAGATTTGATAGAATCCTCCTGTGTTTCCATAAGGAGTAAGAATTTTTCCCTTTGGGAGTTCTAACTATAGTTCTATTTCCTTTTTTGTGATTAGATTGCTTAATTTTTCTACTTAGTCTTCTGTTTGGGTATTTTGTATTTTTTGAATATATTCCTTTATTTCTTTTGTGTTCTCAATTTTGTTAGCATATAAGTAGTCTTAGTAATTTCTAATAGTTATTTTTATTTCTTCTGGTTTTGTTGTGATTTCACCCTGTTTCTTTGCTATTTTGTTGGTTAAATTTTCTTTTCTCCTTTTAATTGGGTTGACTAAGAATTTATCAATTTTATTAATCTTCTCAAAGAACCAGCTTTTAGTTTTATATATAATTTTAATTTTTTGTTCACAGTTTCTTTCTTTAATTTTTAATATATCTTCTGCTTATTTCAATATTATTTATTTTACTTTCTAATTTTTAAAAAGGCACATTCAGTTCATTAATCCTCTCCTTTATTATTTTGTTAATGTATGTTTGTAAGAATATGATTTCCCTCTCCCCCCCATGACTACTTTAACTGCAGCTCAGAAAATTTGGTTTGTTGTTTCCTCATTATTATTTTCTTTCATATAAGTATTTCTTTTGTGATTTGGTTTTTGTCTCATTCATTTTTTAGGATTTCATCATTAAATCTCCTTTTGAGTCTGTGTGTCTTGTTTTAGGTTTTTGAACAGAAAAAAAAATCTATTTTTATTTGATTAAGGTCCATAAAGGATATGTTTTATTTTCTATGCCTTCTAAGATTTCTCCTGCCTGGGGAAAGAGTTAGATAAGCCTGAGTTAGATAAGATCCTGATAAGATTAGAGCTATGGGTAAAGAACAATCTAAAACAGCCTGTCCAAAATACCTTCTTAACTTTCCAGAGGATAGTCCTCTTGGAGATAGATTTGCTAATTGGGATAATTTACCAAAATACTAGGGAAAAGACCAAAGGAAGATGATAAAATACTGTTGCCTCCTTTTGGCCAGCTAGCTTCAATCTTGGCCAAAATTGGACTCTTCTGAAGACTGAGTGTGCCAAAAACTAAATTTGTATGTGAATTCTAAGGAGCCTTTTAACCCTGAGGAAAGTGAATATGCAGCCCTCTGGCTACATACCTTAGGACAATTTGCGCTAAAACTGAAGAAGGGGGAGAAGTCTAAAGAGGGATCAGAAGAACAAGAACCGAGGCCATATCCCGAGGACCCCCTTCTTTCCCTACCCCTGCCCTACATTCCTTCACCACAGGAATGGGGGACAGGGACTCAGACTTCCTGGCCCAGCCTCAACTCCTACTTCCAGGCCCTCTTCGCCCTCCAAAAGGAAATCTGAAAGGGATGAGGACTTAATTGTCAGACACACCCATACACACCCCTCTCCTGAGGAAATTGAAACAGTTATTAAAAGATCTAGAAAGTTTTCCTCTCCCAGGGACTGTGGAAGCTGCTAAAACTTTCCCTCCTCAGGAAGTCCTGCTGGCTCTGGGGATAGGTTATGTGAATGCCCCCTTAAACAACACTGAAATTAGAACTTTTAAGAAATGAAGCAGTTAATTGAGGACCCCTTGGGGGTCGCTGATCAGGTTAATCAGTTTTTAGGGCCCAGTTTGTATACTTGGGGGGAATTATTATCACTCTTGTGTTGGACACAGGTCCACTCTGCCCTTCTCCCATTGATTTGTCACTTTGCCCTTCCCGAATGTCAGACACAAATCCAACCTTCCCTTTCCTTGATTTGTAAAGCAGGCAGCCCTACTTTCCCTTCATTGATCTGTAAAGCAGAGAACTCCACCTTCCTCTCCCTTAATTGATCTGTAAACAGGCAGGAGAATGGTTGAGAGATCTTGACCAATGAGGCAGGTACTGCAACACTTACACCAGTCACTGGGATATCCAGAACATGTATGACACAGTTTTGACCTGAATCGTGTCTCTAGGCCTTACCTTACTTAGCACAGCAATTGGTGGACTGCTGCCTTGTTTGTCGAAGGACAAATAAGTCTGCCCAGTGTCAGATTCTTGCTGGGGAAAGGCCCCAGGAATTAGGCCATTCCCGAGTATACAGGCAGATTTTACAGAACTGCCTCCAGTAGGCTGCCTAAAATACTTGCTGGTCATAGTAGATCTCCTAACCTCTTGGGTGGAGGCATTTCCCATGCCCCAGGCAACTGTGTAGGCCGTTAGCTGAATCCTGCTTGAGCAAATCATTCCTAGATAGGGGATGGTGGAAAGGATAGACTAAGACCAGGGGACAACATTTCATTGCCAGGGTCCTTAAATCTCTGGCTGTAATGGAAACGCAGATCTGAAGATCTTCCCTGCCCCTAGGCCCTTTGATTGGCTTAAGAGACTCTGAGAACCATCTTTAATTTGAAGATATACTCTGCCCCCTAATAGGCTGAATGTGGTCACATGGAGCCTGTGGTAGGAGGCTTGGTTTTCAGGAATAACCACACCTTGATGCTGTGTGATTGGGCAGTGGGTCAAGAGGGTGGTTACATTCTCTGAGCCAGGAGAAGGCTATATAAACCCTGATGGGAGGCTTTGCAGCTCTCTTTGAGAAGTTTTGTGTGATTTGAACAGATGAGATTCTGGGCAGCTGTTGAGAGCCCCCTCCCCCCTGCTTTGAAAACCCAGATGTTGATGCTTCCCTCTCTGGTAACTGAGATTTTGGTATTGATAATGGTTGGACAGTTTGGAAGCCTGTCTGCTTGAGCTGTTTGTATACTCTGAAGTTTGGGGTGCTGACCTTTTACTCCTGAACTAGGTAATATATGTTTGATTGATTAAAGTGAGCTTGTTAACCTATTTTGAGTTGCTTTCCTTTTGAAAGGCAGATCTAAGAATCTGTGTTGGCAGCCACCCTGGGGATGTTGGAGTGCTTGCTGCTACATTGACCAAGAGGACAGGCCTAGCCCTGAGGGTCTAGAAACTGAGGAAGATGAGATTGTAGAAGGGGTTTATCAGCAGTGGTGTGAGGAGTTTTCAGGGAATGAAAATAAGAGGGATTGAATGAGAGAAGTGAAAACTTCTCAGACTATACTCTAAAATCTAGTAAGGCTTTTGTGGGAAACAGGCCCAAGTTCCCCTTCACTGGAAATCACATGATTTACAAGGACTCAAAACTCAGAGCAGTAGGGAGTCACCCCTCTTCTCAGTGATACCTCAGCATAAGATATGCTAAATAAGGACAGAAGTGCTTTCTCAAGTACATTGGGTGGTCTGCTGTTTCCTTGTTCTGTGTTTGGGGTAGATTGCCATGCTTAGATTGTGCACCTGACTTCTAGGCAATGGAAAAAAAGGGTCAGGAGCGGGGTGGGGGAGAATTCCATGTTAGGGATCTAAAACTTTGTCATTTTTTTTTTTTTTGCAAATTGCTTCTTCTCCCTGGTCATTTGTCAGAAGGGTGGCCTTTTCTCAAGCTGGTAATAAACCATTCTTTTCTGCTTCCTACCTTGAGAAGCTTCTGAGTGTTATTTGGGTAAGGAAGAAGATCATATGACCAACCAGATAAAGATTAGATATTTTCTCTGATCCTTATAACCTTTCAGATCTCTCCCAAATAAGAATGCTATTCTATAGATAAGGCAATTATATATACTATAGCATTAGTAGAATACCTTGAAAAGTGAAGAATATTCAAGCTAACAAAAGACCAAATAGAAATATTTAGTAACCTAATCTCAAAAAAGAAAATAGAACTAATCTTAGTTTGACTACCAAAGGGGGGAAAAAACAACAACTCCTGCTTCTTATGGATTCATAGGATAATTCTATCAAAATTTTAAAGAACACTGGTACTTATATTGCACAATTTATTCTCAAAAATTGAGAAAGGAAGCATCTTGTCATAATCCTTCAATAAGACAAATATATTCTCTTTTTTTTTCTTTTTTTTGGAGGGCAACTGGGGCTAAGTGACTTGCCCAAGGTCACACAGCTAGTTTTGTGTGTGTTTGTGTGTGTGTGTGTGTGTGTGTGTGTGTTAAGTGTCTGAGGCTGGATTTGAACTCAAGTCCTCCTGACTCCAGGGCCAGTGCTGTATTCAGTGCACCACCTAGCTGCCCCTGAGATAAATATATTCTCAATTTCTCTACCACACAAGGATGAAATGCAGAAGGAGAAATATAGAATGATGTTATTAATGAATATCAATTAAAAAATTTAAACAAAATCCTGTCAACAGAATACATCGATTTATTCAAGAAATTATTCAGTATGACCAAGTGGGAATTATATGAGGGATACAAGTATTCAAGACCAGGAAAACAATAAGCATAATTAATCATGCTAAAAAGAAAACCATGCAAAATCACACAATTATTTTAACAGATGCTGAAAAAGCCTTTGTCAAAGTATAATATTGAGCACTTAATTATGCTCAAAATCCTACAAAGTATAAGTATAAAGAGATCTTTCTTAACATTATAAAAAGTATCTAAAACCAAAATCAAGCATCATACTCAATAGAGAACGTTGTGTGATGATTAACTATGATAGATTTAGCTTTTCTCAGCAATGCAGTGATCTAAAACAATTCCAAAAGACTCATGATGAAAAATGCTAACCACATCCAGAGAAAGAACTATGGAGTCTGAATACATACTGAAGCATATTATTTTCATTTTTTTGTTTTTTTCTTTCTTATGGTTTTTTTTTCCCTTTTGTTCTGATTCTTTCACAGCACAACTAATGTGGAAATAGGTTTAACATTATTGTACATGTATAACCTATATCACATCACTTGTTGTCTTGAGGAATGGGAGGGAAATAAAGGAGGGAGGAAAAAAATTTGGAACTAAAAATTTTACATAAATGAATGTTGAAAATTATCTTTACATGTATTTGGAAAAAAATAAAATATCAAGAAAAAAATTAAGAAAAAAGCTAAAAAAAAAATTGATTCAGAAGCAGAGTGAAGAAAACAATATATACAATTGTGTAAATAGTGTAAAAGGTGTAAATAGAAGGAAAAACCACATACACACATACAAACCAAACTAAAAATTGTAAGGTATAACAAGTAAACATGGTTCAAAAGAATAGATAAGAAAGGATACTCCCAATCCATACCTTTGCAGGGATGGGAACTCCATAAATATTAGATTTTGTACATTTTTTTGACTTTTTGATGTATTGATTGTGTTGATTATTGTCTCCTTTTCCTTTTTTTTTTTTTTGGTATTGTAATACTATGTGTTATATGGGATGGATTTCTGGATGTGGTAGTGGGAGGGATAACTGGGAAAACTATGGTAATATTAAAAATGACATCAATAAATATATTTTAAAATGCCAACAAAATTTATTCCATCCAGATTATCCTTGAGACATGCTTGGTTCAGGCTGAGTCTTTATAGGGTCAGGTTTTGCTATCTTTTCCTTGTCACCTGAGCAAGAAACAGTGACAAGAAGCTCCAGGAGCTCTATCTGATTCTTGGCTGGTAGAAAATGATGGCCAGTGGGAGGATAGAACCAAAATGGTAGGGTAAAAAAGTGGTGCAATGATCTCCACATCCCCTTTACAAAAATGACAACAACAACCACCACCACCACAACAAACCTTCTTTCAAACATATCTAGAAAAGTATTAGACTGAATCCTTGGAGACATGAATAAAGGAATTGACAGGGTTAGTTTTACTGTTTCTCTGAAAAAGACAAGAAACATTATTTTGTGGGATGTGGTCATTTCATATTTCAGTGCTTCATGCCAAATATTTGCATCAAGACCACTTCAAAAATAATACTAATTCATGCACCAGCAATTACATAGGATGCAGAGGTAGAGAAATTCTAAGAGTTTCAAAACATAATTCAAATTAAACTTTAATGTACACTTTGGTACTTCGGGACTTCAATGCAAATATGAAGAAAGGGAAAGATAATATAAACATTCATTTAAGAGTAAGTAGTAGGGGGTGATTAGGTGGCACAGTGAATAGAGCACTGGCCCTGGAATGAGGAGGGTCTGCCCTACCTCCTCTCAAAAAAAAAAAAAAAAAAGAGTAAGCAGAGAAAAAGGAAAAAGGCTTGTAGACTACATAGAAATCTTATGCTATTACATTATGAATATTTACTTTGAGAAAA
Organism: Gymnobelideus leadbeateri; assembly: GCA_011680675.1. Taxonomy (NCBI): domain Eukaryota; kingdom Metazoa; phylum Chordata; class Mammalia; order Diprotodontia; family Petauridae; genus Gymnobelideus; species Gymnobelideus leadbeateri. The sequence continues at coordinate 238,557 of WOXC01009411.1, forward strand.
GAATCATGAGGCTCTAAACATGGCATGCACCAAATAATATTATAACAAACAAAATTGATTATATTTTAATTGAATGAAAACTACACTTTACTGATGTGGGAGTTATTCCTGAATCATAAACTGTTAACTTGCAAAGATTAAATATAATGATTAAAGTTAATGCAAAACTTGAAAAAAAAGAATAAAAAAGATATGATATACAATTGAAACAATTTTAACCTGATCTGTTTTTAAAAATCAGTCAAAAAGTTGGAAATGAGTGAAGGAAAGGGCACTGATTCTGATTATAGTAATTTCAAGCAGTTGTTGCACTAATGTAAATAAATTACTATATTGAAGAGAACAAAATTGCCTCAGACAATAAACACTTACCTTTTTTCCAAGGGAAGACAAGGGAAAGTAAACACTAGTTTAGAATATAACCTCATTGGTCAAAACTTATGGAAAAGAATTGTATAAGATTATAAACCATATCAGAGAGAAAGACAGAGAAAAAAAGGGGGGGTGGAGAAAGAGAGAGAGAGAGAGAGAGAGAGAGGGAGAGAGAGAGAGAGAGAGAGATGCAGAGGGGAAAAATCATCTTAAAGAAAATTTGATGAGATCCCTTACCAAGTAAAATCATTGCAAACACTGCCTTAAAGGAAATCATCTACCAAGCTTTTTTCTATTCATATGCCAAATTAATATGAAATATGCTGAAAGATGTGAAAATAGAAATAAGTAGCCATCTAACACTTAAATATTAATTAAAACATAAAATAGGGAGATGTAAGTTTGACGAAAATTATTAACAACTATCATGATCCAGGACAGACCACAAGTTGTGTAGGGATTGGCTATACATGGTAAGGTCCTCTAGATAGTTCTATTTTCAGATAAATTGTTTGCTTCAACCCTTAATATATTGCAGAGCCTCCTAATTAAGATTCATAATCACTTTAAAGATTATACTGATTATCCATACAAGAAAAGACAAATATTTGAAAAATACTTATTGTCCAGTTTAATTGCATATTATAGTCTGTTCTTTTCTGATGAGCCCTCTCAGAGATACGTGGAAAGTTCTCTGCAAACCTAAAAACACTATATAAATGAGTTATTATTGTTGTTATTACTGTTCAGTAGCACATATGTCTTGAGCAGACACTGCGGATGAACAATGATTTAGTCTAAGAACTGAAGAGGAGGAGGATTGAGGCTTAATTGCCTCTGGAAAAATTGCACAAGACCTCAATCTTCTTCCTGAAGCAAAGGCCCATCTTTTTAATATCAGCAGTCTTCTAGTGATAATAGCTATATCATGGAATGATATGTATCTTGAAATACTGCAGTCTTTGAGAAATCGAAATATAGAGTCACCCAGAAGGCAATGGAGGGGTGCATGGTGGACGTAAGTGTTTTTCTATATCAATTTGTGGCCTGCATAGATCCTTGTGTATGATTTAGTAGTCCTACTTGATATGGAAACTAGGTGACTCACTGTATTGAGTGCTGGGCCTGGAGTCAGGAAGACTAGAGTTTAAATTTGACCTCTGACACTTAATAGCTGTGTGATCCAGGGCAAGTCATTGTTCGCCTTAATCCACTGGAGAAGGAAATAGCAAACCAATTCAGTATATTTGTCAAGAAAGGTCCATGGACAATATTGGCATGCTATATTGTCCATGGGGTCACAAAGAGTCAGACTCAACTAAAGGACTGAACAACAACAGCAATAAATTTCTATTTGAGTTTGATATAGAGTATTGAAGGAGTGGGGATGGTAAAGATTATATATCTATCTATCTACATATATATCTATATCTATATATATCTATTTCTGTAAGCTAGATTGAAAACCTATCTACCATTTATAATATTGTTTCTGTAGGGAGATGAATTCTGAATGCCAAACAGTGACCTATAAAATAAAATTTTGGAACACAAATTCTTTGTAATGGAGATGCTTCCTGTCATCTTAAATAGGAGTTTATATAAATTAAACAGTTAAGTAATCCTAATGTATAGAGAATAGATTTATCTTGCTGTAGTTATAATACTTCTATTCTTTTAGGTATTTGTTACCAGTTTAGGTTCATAATTGGACAAATTTCTTTTCTAAACTTTGATTTTTTCCCCTCTTTCTGAACACCCTTCTCATCCAAGTGCAGACATTATTAACTACATGACATTCTGCCTCTAAAGCCATGATCCTATACCATACATCATAGTAGTACAAAAAAGAAAAACTTAAAGTAGAAATGTAGGACAAATATCAGGAATTTACATTCAGTATTAAACACTAATACCCATTTCCTAAACCAAACCATCTCCCAGCACTCAGCAATGGAAGGTTAAGAATTCAATCTGGTCCTAGTCCCATATCACAGTTGACAGCCTACTGCTCAATTTAGAAAGTGATAATCTAAGAATTTGCCCATTGGATTACCAAGAAAAAGTGCTGTATCTCTATTTCTGGGTTGCTTTTATATCTAAAAACAGAGTTAATGAATCTTCAGGATTCTGAAACTATGGCAGGCAGTGTGGAAGGGTGAAGGCTCAAGGGACTGGTAGAAAATAATTATTTTGATGGTTTAAACTCTGGCATCTCTAAGAAGGAAGGGGAAAGTCTTGATATTTGTGTGATTCTCTGTATAGGGAAGCTACAAATAGAAGAAGCTTCCTAATGCCTCAGACATTTGCTTCCATTAATTTGTTTTTCCTTTTTCTTTCAATCTTTTCACCTTCCATTTCTCTCTTTCCATGTAATTTCCAAGGTGACATTATTTCTTGATGCAAAATCATCCAGAATTCTTGGAAACATAGGTTCAAAAAAGTGGTGCCACTGTCCTTTCAGGGATTTGGTAGCATGGGACTTAGTAGCTCCTGGGATTTAACAATGCCTTACTTAGTTTCATAAATCATAAATGAAAATTCTTTAGCTGAGCTTCAGTTTGCCTAGAGCTATCCTCCTGCTGTAGAATTGGATGCATTAAAACATATTCAAAACAAAGTGCCTGCAATTGCTCTGTCACTTAGTAGTTAAGTAATTGCAGGTAAGTCACATAACCTCTTTGAGCCTCGGTTTCCTCAAATTATTCCTCAAGGAATAATAATATTGGAATAAGATTATAAGGAATATTTTTGTAAATTGTAAACTGCAATATGATATGTCATTTTTGTAACTATAGTTTTCCAAAGCCTAGAAAGACTTAAAAAATTTATTGCATTTTGTTTTGACATGACTTTCATTCTCAAATATATTCCTTTCCCTTCTCTTACAAAAATAATAAGATTTTAAAAGATAGCACAGAAAAATGAGTCAATGAATCAACCAAGTCCTATTAATAAACCATTTTCTATATATATATTCTGCTACCAGTAGTGGAGGTACATTCTCACATTTCTTATTTGGTACCAAGTGTGGTTACTATAATTTTATAGCATTTCATTTCAATTTTGTTTTTGATATTATTTTTAAATCTTTATATTGTTGTAGCCATTATTAACATTGTTTTTCTGTTTCTGCTTATTTCACTCTGCATCAGTTTTTATGCTTCTTTGTATTCATATTCAAAACTTTTTCATTAAATGGATATACTTCAATTTGTTTGGTCATGCCCCAGTTGATGAACTTACTTTGTTTCTAGATTTTTGCTACTACCAAAAAGTGTTGATATAAATATTTTGGTTTCTATGGGTGGGTGGAGGGAGGGTGTTTCTCTTTGAAATTGAACTCCTTAGTAAATATGCCAAGCAGCAAAATCTTTGGGTCAAAGTTTATGGTCATTTCAAAGTCATTTTCTCAGCATAATTCCAATCTCCTTTTTAGAATGGTTAGATTAGCTCACAGCTTGACCTATGATTTATTAGTGTGTATATTTTAAGCAACCTTTTCATCATTGACTATTCCCATTCTTGCTTATGATTGCTGATTTGTTAGGTATGAGGTGAAACCTCAGAATTGTTTAAAAAATTTTTTTTTTGGCCTTTTTTTTTTTTGGAGGGGGGAAGGCAGGACAATTGTGGTTAAATGACTTGTACAAGGTCACATGGCTAGTAAGTATTAAGTGTCTGAGGCCAAATTTGAACTCAGGTCCTCCTGAGTACAGGACCTATACTCTATTCACTGTGACACCTAGCTGTCACCTCAGAATTGTTTTGATGTACATTTTTGTCATATATTTTGTCAATGATTTTGAGCAATCTCAGAAAGATATTTCACATGCACTATTTTCACCTAAATCTTTGTAACAAGAGGAACTTGTAAGTAAAAGAATTACATTGTGTGTGGTGATTAGCACCCATGTGATGTTGAGTAAAACATTTTTCAACTTCTTCAGCTATAAAATGGGAGGGGGGAATAATCTATGTTTCCTTCCAACATCAAAATCCATATGCATTTTTTCAATTACTAAGCATCAACTTGTTTTTGAATCCCCTAATTATTAAAATTTGTCATAAAAAGGTACAATCAGTGACACTGTTAAGAGGAGGTGGAATTCTACTGACATCTTTCATTACTCATCAACGTCAGATATATGAATATGACTTTTGGGGATGTGGCTCATTCCCAAATTCCACTGAACATATATCCTATCTTTTTAGGATACTGAAGTTAACAGACCTTAGTGGAAAACTAAAAACCAAAATTACCTTATTTGAAATCAGAATATTGCAAAATCCCTGGACAGTTATGTTACATTAAAAGAGTACTTTGGACTTGTTGCTATAGGAGAGCAAGGGACCTGGTCACATATCCAGGGCCAACAGGAACACTTGTGTGAGGGAACAGTGACTCTTCCTGGGTAAAGACCAGAGCATAACCAGGAGAACAGTGACCATACCCTGAATTACACTATCTTGGGAACACTGAAAACTTGCAGGTCCCCAGAACTAGTTTTGAAAACAGCAGGACACAAAAACCTGAAGCATGATATGATGCTGTCTCACCGCTGTCAACCACCATGAGCAGAGCCCAACTTTGACATAAAGGTCAAAGCCAAGAAATAGGCTGGGAAAATGAGCAAACAACAACAACAACAAAGTACTTAACCATTAAAAGCTACTATGGTGGCAGGGAAAACCAAGACATAAACTTAGAAGAAGACAACAATGTGAAAAGAACTACAACCAAAGCATCCAAGAAAAATGTTCATTGGATCCAAGAGCAGCAAGAATTCCTAGATGAGTTAAAGAAAGAGATAAGAGTGGCAGAAGAAAAAAATGAGAGTGAGACAAAAAAAATTAGTGAAAAGAAAATTAACAGTTTTGTAGAAGAGGCACAAAAATATCAAAGAAAATATGTAAAAACACAGAATTGGCCTAATTATAAAAAAAGCATGAAAAGATTACTGAAGAAAAGATCTTTAAAAGTAAAATAAGCCAAATAGAAAGAGAGATAAAAAATTCACAGACAAAAAGAACTCCTTACAATGCAGAATTAGCTAAATGGAAGAAGAGGTACAAAAGTTGACTGAAGAAAATAATTCCTTAAAAATTAGAATTGGGCATCAAGATCAACTTTACAGGGGTGGCTAGGTGGCGCAGTGAATTGAGCACTGGCCCTGGACTCAGGAGGACCTGAGTTCAAATCTGGCCTCAAACACTTGACACACTTACTAGCCATGTGACTTTGGGCAGATCACTTAACCCCAATTGCCCTCCAAAAAGCAAAAAAAAAAAAAAAAATAGAATTGAGTAAGTGGGAGCTAATGAGTCCATAAAAAGACTTTAGAAAACAATAAAAGTCAAAAGAATGAAAAAAAAAATAGGAGAAAATGTGAAATATCTCATTGGAAAAACAACTGATGTGGAAAATAGAGGAGAGATAATTTAAGAATTATTGGAATACCTGAAGGCCATGATCAAAAAAAGAGCCCAGACATCATCTTTTAAGAAATGATCAAGGAAAACTTCCCTGATATCTTAGATTCAGAGGCAAAATAGAAATCAAGAAAATCTGCCAATCACCTCCTAAAAGAGATCTCTAAATCAAAACTTCCAGGAATGTTATCCAAATTCCAGAACTCTGAGGCCAAGGAGAAAATACTGCAAGCAGTCAGAAAGAAACAATTCAAGAATCATAGAGCCTAGAGGCAGCTAGGTGGTACAGTGAGTAGAGTGTCTGCTCTGGAGTCAGAAGGACCTGAGTTCGGTTCTGGCCTCAGACACTTAATGCACACACAAACAAAAACCTAGCTGTGTGACCTTGGGCAAGTTACTTAAACCCATTTGCCTTCCAAAAAGGAAAAAAAAAGAATCATAGAACCTTAGTAAGGATTACACAAGATTTAGCAACTTCCATGTAAAAGGAACAGAAAGCTTGTAATATAATATGGTAGAGGGCAAAGGAACAAGCCTACTTAACAAAACTGAGTATAAACCTATAGCAGGACAATGAATATTTAATGAAATAGAGGCCTTCCAATCATTCTTGATGAGAAGACCAGAGCTATTCTGAATAGAAAAATCTGACATTCAAAGACTCAAAAGAAGCATAAAAAGGCATATATGAAAGAGTAATCATAAGGGACTCAATGGAGTTAAACTGTTTAAATTTCTATGTGGGAAGATGATACATGTAATTCCCAAGAGCTTTATCCTTATTGGGGCAGTTAGAAGACATCTTCATAGACAGAGGGCAGAGGTATAAATTGATTATGTTGGGGTGAAATAATAAAAAGAATGTAGGGGTAAGTTCAATGGCAAGTAAAATAGAATTTTTTGCTATTTTTCTGGATTGAGTCTTAGCTAATCAAGTGCCTTTGAACCTCGCCTTTGTATCAAGAGTTTTTGATTGGAAACAGTATACATTGTATTGTCCTTAATAGGCCTAAGGGGGTTTGAAGATCTTCCCCGACCCTGAATAGGCTAATTGTAATCAGATGGGAGCCCAAGGTGGGAAGAGCTTGCAAAAAGGGTGAAACAGGAAGGAACAGATAAGAGTATGAGCAGAGTTGGGAGCAGGCAGAACTGAGGGAGAGAATGTTTGTGATGTTGGTGCTCTGTCTATTGATCTGTGTTGCTTTCTCAGACAGAAGTCCTGTCTGTAGGGGGCGGCTAGGTGGTGCAGTAAGTAAGAGCACCGGCCTCAGAGTTGGGATGACCCGAGATCAGATCCGGCCTCAGAAAATGAGCACCCACACATAAATAATGACTAGCCGTGTAACCTTGAGCAAGTTACTTAACCCCAATTGCTTTAAAAAAAAATAAGTCCTGTCTGTTGTTTTGTGTTGATTTCTTAGACAGAAAGTGAATTGAGATGATAGTGCTGGTAAATATTTCTGTAGCCCTCCTAAGCTTTGTTTTCCCAGAAACAGAAACTATGAAGAGCCTGAAGTGGAGCAGTCCCTGTGAGCTTAGATATGGAACAGGAACAGAGAGCTGCCTACATGTGAATCCAGGCAAGAGTTGGGAGCAGTCAGTGGAGAAGGAGCTCACCCCAGTGAGATCAAAGAAAAACGAAAAGGTTCTATATGTACAAACATATTTATAGCAGTTCTCTTTGGGTGGAAATTGAGGGGATGCTCATTAAAGACTGAGTTGTGGCATATGATTGTGATGGAGGGGGTGGTTCCAGAAAAAAATTATGCAGCCTAACAAGATAGGCTGATTAAAAATTTACAATGCAATAAAAATATACTCATGAAAATTTAGCACTATAGACAGATACATGCAGAAGATGAACATAGACAAACAAGTTGTATACATTTATTAACTATAGTTCCAAGGTGCAATAATATTACTTTTCTCCATTATAGTAAATAAATAACTCTCATTAACAGTTGTAGATATTTCACATACAACTAAATATACAAGGGTAATTTTAGCTGATCTGCTACATGCACTTCAGTCCAGGGGTGTACAGGTGTTCAGGGAAGACTAGTTCCTCTGTTGTGAGGGCTGCTGAGCCTTTTTCCAGGCTGCTTTCCACCTTTGGTGTCTACCTGCCACCCAGCTCTCACCTGTGTCTCTGAGAAGCTGCAGCACACACAGCAGCCACAACCCAGTAAACCATTTCAGTTGAAGGGCTAAACCAGCTTGAGGGTAATCTTAGACCCATAGGTGAGTTAGGGGAGAGTCTACCCCAAGCATGTGAAGACTTCCCCTGGTAGAATGAGAACAATTTGTTCCAGTGGCCACGAAGGTGGCTGAAGCAGGCATTGTGGATTAGAACTTGGTTAGACATCAAAGTGCCAAGGACATCTACTGCATCCTGAGCTATGGTCAGTCATCTTAACTTTTGTCTTCTCACTGGACTTTGAGGACTCTGGATGTGAGAATGAGGCTGACAACTTTTCACAGCTCTTTCTCTCTTAAGTCCAGTTATGTGCAAGACAAAATACATCACCCATGCCATTCTACTATTTTTGCCTACCTTAGAGTCCTGTGGGGATGGGCAAGTGACAAAGCAGCAGGTGTAGTAACACTGGGAGCTATAGTCACATTCTTGCACAGAGGTAGCCTAGACCATAAGGTCATTTTCTCACTGAACTGAAGTGGTGTTGGGATTCAGCAGCCCCTTGTATGTCTGAATAACCTTTTTTAAGGACCACACCACTCATCTACTGGAGTGAGGAAGGCACTGGAAAAGGTGCCCTAAAAACTGTCTGCTTCACTTAATCTAATCGTGGCCTGCTTATTACAGCAGGTGGTTGAAATTCAAAAAATTGGACAAAACTTTCATGGAGATGATTCCACTCATCACTGATATATGGAATGTGCACACACAGGTGGACAACAAGAAACCCAATAAACCCGAAAGGTGAACAGCTCTTGTTACAACAGAGCTCAGGAGGTATTGCATCCAAATAGAACCCTATAAGTGAAACAAGGCTGGCAAATGAAGGCCCACTTAAAAGAAGCTGAAGCTGGATACACATTTTTCTAGAGTGGCCAGAGTAATGGGTATTGCTGTGAATATGGCATAGGTTTTACAATCAGAACTAATCTAGTTAACAAGCTTGTATGACTCCCCAAAAGAGGGAACAACCAAATCATGACAATGTAATTGTCACTTGCAGGAAAGTACCACACCACCATCATCAGTGCATATCTTCCTACTATGATGAACTTTGATGAAGTCAAAGAAAAATTTTATGAAGACCAGAAGACCCTCATCATCAATGTGCCAAATGAAGACAACCTTGTAATTCTGGGTGACCAGAGCAGGCACAGATTATCAGGCATGGCAGGAAGTCCTTAGGAGTATTGGAGTCAGAAATAGCAACAGCAATATACACTCCTAAAGGGTTTGTGTTTCTCATAACCAACATTGCCTTTCATCTACCTAAAGGCAATAACACGTCATGGATGCATCTTGCAGCAAACATTGGCATTTAATAGATGATGTCATTGTAAAGAGAAGAGACAGACAGGATGTGAGAGTGATGAAGGTGACTCATCATAAACTTATCCTCTTCAAACTGAACATTCACATTCAACAAAAGTGGTGACTTCAAGACAAGATGACTATTGAAAGACTTAATTTCAATAGATTAGAGTGATTCTTCTTATGAAAACAGTTTGTGGCTGATTTGGAGGAAAAGCTGAACCAAGACTCATTTGGCAATAGTGGAGCAGAAAAGGAGTGGATAGCTTTCAGTAAATGTGGTACAGTACCATATTTACTCATTTGAACCAGACAACTCATAAATATCAAAACTGGTTTGACCAAAATCAAGGAGAAATTCAGAGGCAGCTAAACAACAAATGAGAACTCCACAAGGTTTACCAGCAGGATGGTTCTTCAGTCTCTAATAAAAAGGCAGCATTTAAATCCAGCAAAAGTAAAGTGCAAGGGAAGCTTAGTGAATGAGGGATTCTTGGCTCAGTAAGAAGGCAAATGAAATTCAGTTTTATGTTGATAGTAACAATCCAAAGTGTTTTTATGATACCCTGAAGGCTATTTATGGGCCAAAGACCCATGGTACATCTCAACTAATCAGTGCTAATTGAGTCACATTGATTAGTGTTAAGGACATGATCTTATAGAGATGGACTGAACACTTCCACAGTGTTCTCAATAGACCATCATCAAACAGTGCTGCCATTTACTATGTAGCTCAGGTTGGCATCAATCACTCTGTAGCCAAACTTCCAACTGAAGAAGAGGTTTGAATTCCATTAGGCTTCTCTTGTGTGGTAGACGTACTGGTGTTAATTTCATTTTAGCAGAGATTTACAGGGTAGGGAGTCCATTGGTCATACAAAAGATGACTGAAATATTCTGGATTACATTGCAAGAGGAGGTTATCACCCAGGAGTTCAAGGATACCTCTATTGTCCATCTCTATAAAAGAAAATGAAATAGGTTGTCCTGTGACAATTGTGTGTGTGTGTGTGTGTGTGTGTGTGTGTGTGTGTGTGTGATATATCATTGCTGGCAAGATTCTTGCCAGAATTGTCCTTAATAGGCTGATCTTTCACCTGGAAGATATATCTCAGAGCCAGTGTGCCTTCGGAAAGGACCAAAGCATAGTCAATATGGTGTTTGTTGCCTGAAAATTCTGGTAGAAATGCCAGGAGCAGAACAGAGGACTTTACACAATATTCATTAATCTGACTGAAGCCTTTGATATTGTTAGTTATGGCAGCTTGTGGAAGATCATGGCAAAATTGGTTGCTCAGAGAAGTTCTTTGGTGTTTTAGGTTAGCTTCATGATGGCATGTTTGCATGGATTCTGGATGTTCTTGCACTGATGATAAATTGTTCAACTTGAAAAGGCTACAAGCCAAGACTAAAGTGGAGGGACAGTTAGTACATGATTCTTTCATTTGTAGATGATTGTGCACTCAATGCAAGTGTCTGAGACTGAGATGTCTACTGCTTGTGCTATTTTTAGCCTGACAACACCAAAAAGACAGAGGTTCTCCAACAGCCAGCAGTGTACCATCCATATGTGAAAGCATCAGTTATACTAACAAATGGAGAAATTTTGAATGCTGTGGTAAGTTCACTTATATTGGCAGTGTACTTTCCAGGGATGTACACATAAATGATGAAGCTGATGCATGAATTGCCAGAGTTAGCTCAGTGTTCTGCTTACCAAACTGAAGTTCTACAGAGCCATTGTGTTGACCTTAGTGTATGCCTGTGAAACCTGGACAATATACTAGTGCCATGCTAGGAAACTGAATTGCTTTCATTTGAATTGTTTTAGGAAGATTCTGAAGATCACCTGGCAAAATAAGGTACTGGTGACTGTGGGCCATTCTGAAGTTGAACTGCTGAGAATTCGAACTTGAATGGAGAGAGTATACCTCTCATGGGCTGGCCACATTATTTGAATGCCAAACGTATATTTGTCTAAAAGACTATTTTACAGAAAGCTCACACAAAGCAAGAGCTCACATAGAGGCTACACAAAGCAATAAAATGACATTCTTATAGTCTCTATGAGGAACTTTGGAATCAATTGTGAGAAATGGGAAACGTTGGAGCAGCACCTCCCAGCAGAATTGCAGTAACTCAAAAGAAATTCAAGTTGCCCAAATTTAGAGACATCTCCACTTCCCCCAAATTACTTCACATTTATTTTTGTTATGTTTTGTATATACTTCTCAAAACTTATATTGATTTGATAGTAAATTTTATGATTTCTATTTCACAGATGGGAAAATAGCAGCACTGAAAACAAATGATTTATTGTATTCACATAGGAAAGTACAGAATTCCAAGGTTCTATTATTTATTCAATCTGAAAATGATTTTTTGGAAGTCTTTTGCAAACAAGCTTTCATCTACTTTACATTTGGACAAATTATGCAAACTGAGAGAATGAGAGTGTGGCAAAGTTTATAGAGTGACCAGGATATCAGAAAACTCTTAAGTTCATGTCTTGCATTTGATACATACTAGTTATGTGGAATGGGCATAGGATCTAGACCTGTAATTTCATTGGTAATGGGAGCTTCTGGCTGGGGAAGTTCCTTTTGTTTATTCAGATAAGCACCTTTTCCTGAGATTTAGAGTTTAGAGAGTTGCCTGGAGAACTGAGGGTTAAGTGGCTTGCCCATAGTCATGGAGCTAATAGGTCAAAGCAAAACTTGAACTTGTATTTTCCTGGTTTCAAGACAAACTCTCTATATGCAATCTTGGTCAAGTTGTTTAATTTCTCAGTTCCCAAGCAACTCTCCAAGACCATAAATTGTGGTATAATTCATCACTACCCTGATATAGGGAGTTTCCTTACCAAGTATGGAAATAAAACAGTTAATTAATCAACAAGCTTTTATTAAGTGATATATTACAGCACAGCTAGATGGAGCAGTAGATAGAGCCCTGGACCTGGAGTTGGGAAGATCTGAGTTTAAATCTGGTCTCAGATATTTACTAGCTCTGTAACTCCAGCCAAGTCACTTGGAGAAGAAAATGGCAAACCATTCCAGTATCTTTGACAAGAAAATCCCATAAACAGTGCTATGGTCCATGTGATCACGAAGAGTCAGATACAACAACTGAATGACAACAAAACTATACTATGTGCCAGGTACTACCCTACATATTGGGGGTACAAAGGTATAAATGAAATATTTACTGACATTAAATAGCTCATGTTCTAGAGGGAGACACAATATACTATGGGGGAAATTAATAGGTTTGGACCATATAAATTAAGATGTCATGTTAAAATCTTTAAACTCTTTTAGGCTGGATGCTATCTGAATCTCAAAATGCTTTTTTTCAAAAGTAAATAAATCCATTTATCCAAGTTGATACCAAAACACCAGAAAAGTAGCAAGAAATGGCAAGTCCATAGCAAGAAATAAAAGAAAGTATACATATGAGAATATATACTCATATTGAAAGAACTATCCTATTGCAGTGAGGTACCACAGCTCAACCAAAACAGAAACTCCCAGATCTCACTCAAGGGGAAATTCCACTTCCTTGGGACTTATTTGTTATAAATTATCATCTCACTCAAGGGGAAATTCCACT
>WOXC01009412.1:0-48370 GCA_011680675.1 Gymnobelideus leadbeateri
AGAGAGAGAGAGAGAGAGAGAGAGAGAGAGAGAGAGAGAGAGAGCTATGAGATTCTAGAGCCTCTCTAGAGGATTTGTCTCTGACTTTGATGAGAAAACTGAGACCATCTGTTGTGACTTCCTACTCCACATCTCAAAATCCCTCCTACGTCTTCAATCACTCAACAAGCATTTGCTAATTGCTTACTGCATGCTAGAAACTGTGCTATTATCATAGGGAGAGATCTCCAGTATGTTTTAAGCTCTTACTCTGCATCAGTTGAAGCCAGCACAAACTGGTAATGTTGTTAAAGCAAAGCCTTGAATTAAAACCCTTTCCTCTTTTTTTGTCTGGGAGCCAAAGGGAACCAAACTTTGGAACTTTTGCCCTTTTTGCCAACTGAAGGCTTGAAGCAGACCTAGAAGCATCATGATCTGAGATTATGCATTCTGGGCATATCAATATTAATTTGCTTTATTTTATTTTGATCATTCTAATACCCTTTATGCAATATGTCCTTGCATGTAATGTTAAATGAAATTAAAAGAGGAATGGGAATCTGACTTGGAGGGTGTGGAAAAATCAGCTGTGAGATTTGATTGGAGAATGCAGACAAGCCCCCTAAATGGATTCGAGAATCCACCTCCACCCCGACCCCCACCAAAGGAGCAGAGCCACAGAACAACGGAGCAATAGCCAGTTCTGAGAGTCTGAGAAAAGCTCCGGGAACTTTGTGCATACCCCAGAGCACCCTCTGCTGTTGAATCGTGCACGAAACATATATAGTGCTTTTATCTTTTCCAAGATTCTCTTCCGAAAATAAAAGCTCATCTTTTTAACATCAACATTCCTCTAAGGGTGATATATGGCTGTTAGTCATGAAACTTCACAGTCTCTGAAGCATAAAAGTTGTGGGTCATCCAAAAGGCATAAGAGAGGTGTGTGATGAAGTATGCAAATTGGAACAAATAAATAATTGGGTGGGAGAAGGGGTATAAAGGATTTATCAAAGAGATATATGGCTTGACAAGGTGGATTAGCCATGTAATGAGGTTGAGAAATAATGGATAGATAGCTGATATGGAATCGGGCTTCATTTGCGGTTCTGCTGACAATACTGTTTCAGCCTGTCCCCCCAATATTTGTCACTTTCTTTTATTGTCAACTTCGACAGTCTGATGAGTGTGAACTGGAACCTTGGAGTTGTTTTACTATACTTTTCTTCAATTATAAGTGATTAGAAGCATATTTTTTTTCTATGGCTATTAATAGCGTGGATTTCTTCATCAGAATATATCCTGTTCATATCCTTTGACCATTTATCAGTTGGGGAATGGATCTTATTTTTATGACATCACCTCTGTACTAACTATTCTCTTGTCTTTTATCTATTATGACCCCTTAGTGAACCATTTTAACTCTACACTGTCATCTTCTCTTGAATCCCCAGCTGCTTTATAATATTGCCAGTCTTGCCCCGCCTTTACTCATGTTGCTGAATGAAGGTGGAGAAAAATTAGAAAACAGTGTTGAGTGGGTTCACTACAAATTACTTAACCTCACTGCTGCCTGGCAGTTTTTTTCACCTCCCCAATTAACTCATGATAGCAGCTCTTCCAAATCTTGTCATCCCTCTACAAACCTCCCATAGCTCCTCCTCCCCCCATTCTCTTAGATGAGAACCTGGACTCAAATATTTCTGAAAACTTGAAGCCACTTGCTGAGAGCTTCCTCATCTTTCCTTCTCATTTCATCACCCACGTGTTTTCTTCCACTATTCAGCCCTGTCTCACATGTTGAGGAGGCTCTTCTTACCAAGGAAAACTACTCTACCTGTACAAGCAATCTCCTTCCATTCCCCTCTTCTCTAGCAGATCATCCCCTCTATCATCACTTATCTTCAATCTCTCCCTGTCTACTGTCTGCTTCCCTATGGATTACAAATGTGTTCATGTCTCCCCCGTCCTCAAAAACTCTTCCCTTGACCTATCCATTCCTGCTATTATCCCATATTTCTCTCGCCTTTTTTGGATAAACTCCTTGAGAAGGTCATCTATAATAGAACCATTCACTTCCTCTTCTCTCACTCTCTTAACTCCCACAGTCTGGTTTCTGACCTCATCATTTAGCTGAAATTACTCTTTCCAAAGCTACCAGTGATCTTAGTCACCAAATTCAGTGATCTTTTCTTAGTTCTCATCTTTCTTGACCTTTCTGTATCCTTTGACATTGTCAGTCACCTTCCTCTTCTTCATATTCTCTCATCTCTAGGTCTGGGGGATATTTATCTCTTGTGGATCTCTTCCTATCTATCTGACTGCTCCTTCTCAATCTCTTTTGCTGAATCTTCCTCCTTATATCTAATATACTACCTAGTTTCTACTATGGCAATAGTGGAGGGACTTTGAGAGGGCAGACACATTAATGTGCTGTTAGTGGAGGTATGAATTGGGCCAGCCATTCTGGGAAGAAATTTGGAACCATACTGACTATACCCATTGACCCAGTGATAACTGATAGCACTATTGGGCATATTCTCCAAAGAGATCAAAGATAGAGAGAAAGGATCCATATGTACAAAAATATGTCTAACAACACTTTTTCTTGTAGCAAAACATTAGGAACAAAGTGCCTGGTCATTGATCGGAGAATGGATGAACAAATTATGATATGTGAATATAATGGAATATTATTTCACCATAAGGAATGAAAAAAGGACTACCGAAAGAAACCTGAGAAAATTATATGAGCTGATAAAAAAATAAAGTGAATAAAACTAGGAGAACAATAGATACAATGACTACAATATTATAAAGGAAAACTGCTTTGAAAGGTTTAGAATTTATTAGTAATCAGTTATGACTCCAGAAGACTAATGGTGGAGCATCACTGAGAGGGGATAGACTAGCCATAGAATAAGACATTAATTTTCAGATAAGGTCAATGTGTGGATTTCCATTGCTTGACTGTACTTATTTGTTACAAAGGAGGGCTTTAATTGGGAAGAAAAAAATAAGGGGGAGTGGGTAGTTATTGATAGTGATATAAAAAAAGAGAAGCAAAGGACTGCAATGAAATATTTTTTTTTCTTTTTGGAGGGCGATTGGGGTTAAGTAACTTGCCCAAGGTCACACGGCTAGGTTTTTGTTTGTGTATGCTAAGTGTCTGAGGCCAGATCCGAACTCAGGTCCTTCTGACTCCAGGGCCAGCGCTCTACTCACTGTGCCACCTAGCCGCCCCCACAGTGAAATATTTTTAAAGGTAAACAAAACATTGCAGAAGGAAATTCAAATAAGGGGCCATAGACAAATAAGCAATCATGTTAAATATAATATATGCTTGAAAACTATGCATTAGAAATTCTCATTTTCACATAAAATTTTCTTTTACTGTTCTTTGTGTAGTAAAATATTCATGTTTGTGGATGTTTTTTAAATTCATAATTTAAAAAAAAAGGAAAATAAGACCTTCAGTACTTCCCTACTTTATCCCTACCAATTTCTATGTTTGGTTTTTAAAACCCTTTATGGATAATTCCAGCATACTTTGCTAGACTTTTCTGTTGTTGTTGTTCAACTCTTTGATGTGACCTCATGGACATGGGTTTTCTTGGCAAAGATATCAGAGTGGTTTGCCATTTCCTTCTTTGGTGTGTCACCATTTTTACAGGTAAGGTATTGGAGCAATTGACTTGCCCAGGATCAGCTAGCTAGTAGTGTCTGAGTCAGGGTTTGAATTCAGATCTTCTCAACTCTATCCACTCTACCACTTAGCTGTCAACCACCCCCACCAGCACCAGTACACCTTGCCAGGCTTTCCCAGCACATAACCAATTCGGTTTCTATTCTGTGAGCATCTTGAGAACAGGGACTGTCATTTGCCTTTATTTGTATCCCTAGTTTGTAGCACATTCCCCGGCACATAGTAGGTACTTAAAACTGTTTTTTTTAAGGGTGCCCACCTTCTGTCCCAGCTGGAACTCATTCCCTCCTTACCTCTGCCTCATAGAATCCCAAGGCTAAATTCAAATGCTACAAAAGGTCTAGCATGATACACCCCGGGGAATGATTCCTCTTTCTCTCAGTTACTAGTGTCTTCTATGCTCTGCTCCCTTTACCCCTTTATTTTGTATTTTCTCCTGTTGTTTTCCCCCGAAAGGAAGTAAACTTCTCAAGGACAGTGACTAATTCCTTTTTATCTCTTAAGAACCTAGCACAATGCCTACTACATATGAGTCATCTAATAGATGGTTGTTGAATGTGAAATATTCTTGCTCGTTGGACAGATGAGGCCTCTGAAGTTCATTTCACACAGCAGTTGAGTCAAAATTAGAACCAAGGTCCTCCAACTCCAAATCCAGCGCTCTTCCCACTGCATAAAATAGCTTGAAAAGATGGATATCTCTTCCTTAACTATAGATGACAATTACATCTCCTAAACAGGCAGGATATCAATGAGGAGGTGTTTTCTTCCTGATCTGATCGTATCAGAAATGAATACACAGAAGATGACTTGGAGCCATGAAGAGGCTGGATTACCTTCTTAGCAGCTCTATTCAAGATAAAAACAAGAAGAAGAAGAAAAAGGAGGAGGAGGAGGAGAAGGAGAAGGAGAAGGAGAAGGAGAAGAAAAAGAAGAAGAAGAAGAAGAGGAAGAAGAAGAAGAAGAAGAAGAAGAAGAAGAGGAAGAAGAAGAAGAAGAAGAAGAGAACGGATTTTGTTCAACAGAAATATGCCTTTTGTTATAATTTTTTCCTTCTTTGCTGACACCAAAATGGGACAGTAGGAACTGAACACAGGTGTCTAAATGTTGTCTGGCTTGTTCTGGGCACAATGGAACTATTAAATCCCTTTATCTGTCTGAGGAACTCGCTAATTATATAAAATCCTTTCATCACTAAGTGTGGCTATTGTAAACAGGAAGAAAAACAAGGATAAATTTATTTTGACATCCAGCTATTGGGTTGTGACAGACAGATGAACATAGCTGATTCATTAGATAGAATTTCTGCTTTTCTTTGGAGAAGGTCCTTATTAAACAAGTAAAGAAAAAATTAACTTCCTATGCAGTAAAAAGGAACAAATTGTTACTTTAGTGGATAAAGGGCTGGATTTAGAGTCAAGAAAACCTGAATTTAAATGTCACTTCAGACACTGTGTGACTTAGGGCAAACCATTTAACCTCTCAGCCTCAGTTGCCTTTTCTATAAAAATGGGAATATTAATAACACCTACTTCTTGTGAGAATCAAATGAGATAACATAGGCAAAGCAATGTAAAAACACTTAAGTATTATGTTAATACTTGCTCTTATTGTTGTTTTTATAATTATGGCTTTCATCTACGTGCTGAATTCCTGCAGACAGGAGATTTGAAAGCTCTGAAACCTTTCTTTTGGATGTCAGAAATGTACTGTTCAGTTTAGGCTTTTATATGACTGTGAGTCATGGAATACCACAATCTATGGTGAATGAAAGCTGTGGGTCACTCAAAGGACTCATGGTGAGCAGGAGAAGGCTAAGAAGAAGTGTAAAGGCAATGACCATAATAACGTAAAAGGAAACAATTCTAAACCCATCGGAACTTGGATCAGTTTAATGAACAATCTTGATTCCAGAGGTCTGATGATGAAATGTGTTTTTCTCCCCTTTGTAAAGAGGTGGTGGACTGAGGTGCAGACTAAGACATATGCTGTCAGATGTAGACAATGTATCAGTTTATTTGCTTAGCAGTACTTTTGCCACAATGGTGGGTTCCACCAAGAATGTGGTATTGACCAATTGCAGCAATACTTTTTTTAAAATGTCAATAAAACATTTTAAATTTTAATAAGAAGTGGTATAAAGGGTATCATCAGGGATATGTATGCTCAGAAAAGGAGGTGAACTGGTCAGATAATCAAAGTGAGGGAGGACTGTTAAATGGCTTGTGTGCTCCAGTGGTATTCAAGCAATCTCAAGACATCAATCAATAAACATTTATTAAGTGTCTGCTATGTACTGAGAACTGCGTTAAGTGCTGGGGGTGCCAAAAAAAAAATAAAAGACAGTTCTTACCTTCAAGGAGCTTACAGTCTAATGGAAGATTTAGAGGAAAGTCTCCAGAATATTAGTTAGAACCTCTGTGGAGAGTCTGGTGGAAGCCATGGATAGAGGTCACATGGAGTGAGAAAGCATGGGTGGGTTGTAATCTGTACCTACAGCAAGGAGAACACAGATCCATCAAAGCATCAGAGGCATTATACTTGAAAATTAATCTTTTTTGGACTGTGAAGAACTTCCAGAGTGAAAACTTTCCCTCCTGATATGAATTGGCAACTTGCTTATAACTTATAACTTATAAAATCTCTTGCATCTAACCTTTTCGTCCACTCACACAGGTACCATCTTAGTTCAGAGTTTTATCACATCTTGCATAGATGATTGCAACATCTTTCTAATTGGTGTCCCCAGCCTCAAATCTTTCACTCCTCTAGTTCCTCTTAATCACTGCTCCTGAAATAATTTCCCTTAAGTGCAGATCTAACAATGTGACTTTTGTACAATGACTCCCCAATTCTAATGGCTTTCTAGTGTTTCTGGAATAAAATATAAACTCTTTTGCTTAAAATTTAAAGCCCTATGCAATTTGGCTCCAAACTCTCTTTCCAGCCTCATTTGACGTTATTGTCCCTTTTGCATTATTCAGTCCAGCCAAACTGGAGTCCTCTCTCTGTTCCCTCACACAGAACACTTTACCTCTGGTATCTGAGTGATGTTGTCCCATGCCTGGAATTCACTCCCTCCTTACTTCCACTTCATAGTCTCTCTTCCTTTAATGTGCAGCTCAAGCACCATCTTCTGCAGCAAATATTTTTCTCTGCCCTGCAACTCTTAGTGTCTTTCCTCCCAAACCTTGCATGTGACTATATACCCACATATATACATGTGCGTATGTATATAAACACACATACATGCATATATAGAAACACTACATATACATTGTATATATTTGTATTTACTAACTATAGTTATGCTGTATATATTTTTATATTCATTTATTCACTCCTTCCCATTTAGGATGTAAACCCATAGCAAGTAAGTATTGTTTAATTCTTTGTATTTTTATCCTCAGTGCTTAGTAAAGTTCAAGGCTCATAGAAAGCATTTAATAAATACTTGAATGATTGATAGAGAGTTGTCTGGGTGCATTGAGAGGTCAAGTGACCTTTCTGTGGTCACATAGCTAGTATATACCTAAAGAAGGACTTGAGCTGTGTTTCCTGACTCCAAAACCAGCCCTCTCTCCACTCTAAGTTGCCTATCCTATATTTGTGGCAAATTTAACACATTTTAATATTTGCTGTTAACAATAAGCCTCATCCCTCTGTAAACTCCATAAGAAAAAGAAATGTAGTTTGCCATCAGATATTCTTAGTAAATTTATGTTAGACTCACAGTGAACAAAACTTTGCATAAAATAGATCTTTAAAATTTTAAAGACAATTATTTTGTTATCCTCAAATCTTCACTTTTCCTGACTACATGCCCCCAGTTATTTTCAATTTTTCCTTATATAACACAGTTTACAGAATTTTTACCACCCAGGACTCCCTTTTATAGTGGACACATTTAAGTTTTATATTTCTACCTTAAAATTCCCCTTGTTAGAACCATAATATTACAGATGTGGTCTGACCAATGCATAGTACAATGGAGTTATTAACTCCCTTGATTTATAGATTATATTTCATTTAATACAGTCTAAAGTTACATTAGATTTTTTAGTAGTTAAATTTCTCTATTATCTCTTGTTGAATTTAGTTATGAAGTCTACTAAAATTTCCAGTTTTTTTCCACATAAGCTACTATTAAGCCAAGTAGGTATCTTACCTCTACTACTTGTGCAGTTGATTCTTTAATGCCTAAATAAAGGACTTTGCATTTATCCTTTATTCATCTTATTGATTCTAGAACATTGTTCTAGTCTGTCAACTTATTTTTGGAATTTTGGAAGTGGGATTGTTTTTCTTTCAGTGTATTAGCAAAGTTTTCCTTCTCCCACCCTACCCCCAACTTCAAATCTGTGTAATATGAATATTTTAATAAGGATATCTTCATCTTAAATTTTCATCAATAGCTTGAATAAGCAGGATGGAGTATCAAATATGGAATGCTCTGGCATACCATGTCCTTCCAATTTGAGGCCCACCCATTAACCATTTTCAACCACTATTCACCCAACTATTCTGCCATCCAGACTACATTTATTCTTCTTGTCCATATGGATATTATGAGAAGCTGTCAAAATCCCTTGTTGAAATCAATATGTATCATTTGCATCAGTCTTACAAACTCTAACAAAGGAAGGAATGTGGTTAGCCTGTAATGGCAAGTTCTTAGAAAATTTATATTGACTCCTAGTGAACATCATTTTGCTTCTTGAGGATCTGGATCAGATCAGAATTTGACATGATTGAAAGGATGAAAATCAAATCAACCAATTTTGTAATACACTATTTTATGGGTTTTGGTCATCTATGGATTTTCTTTTTTTCACGTTACCTTTTGTCATGAATTGCAGTACCATGAAATAAGACTGGGAAAGTAAGTTGGATTGCAGAAAACCTTGGATGCCAGATTAACAAGTTTATATTTATTTAATAGATAATGGGGAGCCATTGAAGACTTTTGAACTAGAGAGTAATGTGAATGCCCAGGTGTGTAGCACAGTCTGGTATATAAACCTTCCCAAGGTTACATATTATACAGGAGAACACAAACATGGACACGTAGGGACACATCCAAGAATAACAGACATTCAGAGTCATACTATTTTGTTCCATGAGGGTCTTCTCTTGTTCCATGTTTATCTGATACAATCAGCTTTAGAACTGAGGCAAGAAGGGCTAGCTTATAGAAAACATCATCCCAGAACTTCTGGTATTCCCTGTTTTTATCTCATGATTGCAGACAATGATGAGTGAGAGAGGTTGATCCAGTTTTCAGAGTTATTGTCCACAGTTGCTACTCTGGGTTAGTATGGCTCCATAGGGTAATTAGCAGACCAGGTTTTGAAAGAGAAATGATGAATTTTGTTCTGGACATGTTTTGGAGATGTTGACACCACTGTAGATCTATAATTATATTTAGGAGAATCAGAAGAGAGCAATAGCATGTAGGAAAGCCAAGAAAAGAAAAGATTATTAAGAAAGGAGTTTGATGCTTAACATTGTGCCATATACAAAATATCTGTTGAATTAAATGAAATAGAGTACAGATATGGTGGTTTTACTATCACAGATTATTAGCAAGGTTTAATATGGA
This sequence comes from Gymnobelideus leadbeateri, assembly GCA_011680675.1. Classification (NCBI taxonomy): domain Eukaryota; kingdom Metazoa; phylum Chordata; class Mammalia; order Diprotodontia; family Petauridae; genus Gymnobelideus; species Gymnobelideus leadbeateri. The sequence continues at coordinate 9,285 of WOXC01009412.1, forward strand.
AGCACTGGTAAATCTATACTAGTTAATATCTATTGAGGTCTACCTTCCAATTTCACGTATGTGTTTTGGGGATATTTTGACTTAGGTGGATTTCACACCAAGCTTTCTGCAGATTAAATTTCTTGGCTGTTCAGTTTTTTTGTGTGTGGTTAAATTACTTATAATCTTATACTCTCCACCTCTATAAGATTATACAAATGAACTTATACTCTAAACTGGTACTTCCCTTATCTGCCATGTATATTTTCTTGGCAAGAAAATCAAGTGTTTTCTGGCTAATATGATTTGAGGGCTCTTCTCAATGTGATGACTACTTTGCATCCATTAAACTTCTGTCCTAAGAAAGTGGAAAAAAAAATAAAGGAAGAGGAGATGGCCAACTGTGTCAGATATTACAAAGATGTCAAGGAACATGAGAACTGAGAAAAGGCAGTTAATTTTTGGCATTTAGTTGGCCATAGTTACTTTGAAAGCAATTTCAAATAGTGATGGGAATAGGAATTATAGGCAATAAATATAGAGTATTCTTTTTAGAAGTTTGGCAATGAACTGAAGTAGGATAGTATGATAGTTGGAAGGGGTAGCAGGGTCAAGGGAGAAATTTTTTTAGTGTAGAAGAGGCATAAGTATACTTGTAGTCAGAAGAGAAAGCCTTTAAACAGAGAAAGATTGAAGATGAGTGGTAGGGATGACCAAATGAATGAAGTCTCAGAAAAGATCTGTTTTTATCACAGCCCAAACACTGATCGGTTTGTGTCTGCCAACCTTGGGTTTTATGATGTCTGACATTCCATTAACAGGTGACAAAACCTTTCATTCCAAAATTAGACATCAGGGTCCAAATGAAAATACTCCTGGGAGAAATAGCACATTGACTTTGAGCCATACTAAGGTGTGACTGACATTTTTTCCCTCTGAGATTAGCTTTTAATGGGAGAAGGTGAGAGTGCATGAAGATACAATGTGCCAGAGGAAGTGAAAAGGTTATTCCATGGAGAAAGAAAAAGAGAACCAAAGGGACAGGCTTAGAGAATATTTCTCTGCTTATTTTTTGTCTAGAGCCATCTCTTTTTTTTTGCATTTTTTCCAATTTTATTTTATTTATCTACTTTTAGTTTACAACATAATCCCTTGATTTCCAAATTTTCTCCCCCTTCATCTCCTCCCTGCTCTACCCCCCAGGTTGGCATGCAATCTGATATAGTAGAGCCACCTCTTGTGATAATATCACTCTAGAACAAGACGTACTTTACTAATGTCTGTTTGAGCTTGATTGAGGCACCAAGCAAGTTTTTCTCATGAAATCATAAAGCACAATATATATGTTTATAATAGATAAACATGGCGACCTTGTATAGTTGTTAAGAGAGCTGCCATCTGAATCAGGAAGACCAGAATTCAAGTCCTACACCAGTCACACAGAATCTCTCTGAGCTTTAGGCAATGTTTAAAGACTCCAAGTTGCAGGGAAGGTGCCAATATTCACTGGTAGAGTGTATTCCTACTGTGTATCTTCACTGAGTGTATCTACTGTATATCTAGACTGAGTATATCCCAGCACTATGATTAGTGCTGGGGATACAAAAAAGGCATAAATAGTCCCTGCCCACAAGAAGCTCACACTTGGATGGGGGTTTGTATTTGAATTATGTGCATTGAACTATGTGCATACAAGATATATATAGGGTAAGCTGAAAGTAATCTCAGAGGGAAGGCACTAGTATAGGATGGCAATTGGGGGAGAACCCAGTAAGGCCTCTTGCAGAAGATAGGATTTGAGCTGAATCTCAAATGAAATCAGGATGTAGAAACCAGGAGGGAGAGCATTCAAGGAATGGTGAACAGCTCATGAAAATGTACCAGATCAGGAAATGGAGTTTTTTGTGTTCGAGGAACACCAAGAAGGTCAATAGGTTTTCTGTTGGAAAGGTGAAAGGTTTCAGATTGTGAAGAGGTTTAAAAGCCCAACAGAGGGTTTTATATTTAATGCTACAGGTGATAGGGGACCCCTGGAGTTTATTGAGTATGGAAGTGACATGGTTGGACCTGTACTTCAGGAAGATCACTTTAACAACTGAGAGGAGAATGGGATGGAACTGGAAAATTCTTGAAGCAGGGTGATCAGTCAGAAGGGCATTGAAATAGTCCAGGTGTAGAGTGATGAAAGGCTGAATCATGGTGGTAGTAGCTGAGTTAAAAGAGAGCAGGTGTTTATGAGAGATATAGTAAAGGGGAAATCAAAGGACTTGGCCAATGCTTGGATATGTGGGCTGAGTGAGAGTGACAAATTGAGGGTAACACCTAGGTTGTGACCTGGGTGATTGGAAGGATGTCAGTGGCCTCCAGAGTGATAGGGAAATTAGGAAGAGCAGATGGCTTGGGGGAAAAGACAGTGTGTTTGGTTTTGGATGTGCTGAATTTGAGATATCTATGGGATATCCAGTTTGAAATGTCCAGTCGGTGAGTGGATATATGAGTCTAGAGGTAAGCAGAGAGGTAAGAGTTGGATAAAGAGCTCTGAAAATCATCTTCATGGGGATGATAATTGAATTCGTGGGAGTCAATGAGATCACCATGTGAAGTAGTATAGAGGGAGAGAACCCAGGACAGAATCCGGTGAGAAAATCATGGTGAGAAAGTGTGACCTGGATGAAGGTCCAGCAAAGAGGACTGAGGATATGTCAGCTAAGAGGAGAACCAGGAAAGACTGTTGTCATGGAAACCTAGGGAGAAAAGCATGTTAAGGAAGAGAGATTGCTTAATGGTGTCAAAGGCCACAGAGACGTCAAGAAAAATGAGGATTGAGAAAAGGCTATTTATTAGATATGACAATTGAGAAATTTGTAAATATTTTCATTTGAATCATGAAGTAAGAAGACAGACTCAAAAAGCTTAAAAGAGAATGAAAGGAAAGGAAATGGAGGCACCGATTGTGGGCAGTGCTCTTAAGGAGTTTGGCCAGAAAAAGAAGAGGAAATATAGGGTGATAGCCAGTAGGGATGGTCAGATTAAACCATTTCTTGTATAAGTGAAATCACAGGTCTAATTTCTTCTTATTCTCATTCTCTCTCTTAATTACCATCTTCCAACCGATTTGAGGAGGCTGAAGGGGCTTGAGCAGGGATGGGAGCACAGTGGATCCAGTCAGAGTGAGTAATGCTGCCATTACAGGACCCTCAGAAGTCCTCTAATCCAACCAGTAATCATGACCATCATTTTCATTAGCATGGTATTCACTTAGACACATGTCATTATGACTGTGAATAGAACCACCAGGAGGCCCTTGAATCAGTATGGTACCTAGGAAACAGCATTGTTCCCTGAGGGCATCAGATTGGAGTATTTGGATGCTTGGTCTGCCCCTGATTGTCTGTAATCTAAGCAGTGTGCAATGCCATTGACCCCTTAGTTTGCCATCGACTGTCCTGCATTCCATTTTTATATCTAGTTAAAGGTACCCAAACCATGCCATTTTCATGAATGTGCATCCTAATATACATACATTAAGCAGCTAGGAGACACAGTGAATAGAATGCTGGAACTCAAGTCTGGAAACCTGAGTTTAAATGTAGCTTTAGACACTAATTAGTCATGTGACCCTAGGCAAGTCACTTAACCTCATTTATGCCTCAGTTTCCTTGACTGTAAAACAAGGATAATGGTAGTACCCCCCAGGTTGTTGTGAGGAAAAAATGAGATAACATTTATAAAGTGCTTTACAAATATTAGCATAATATACATTCTAGATATTATTATTATATCCCATCCTTAAGAGATGCTTGGCTATCAAGTGTCTTGTGTTGAGGCAGAAGCTATTTTTTATTGCCTAATCTTGGCTGGCATTGATTAGTTATGACTTTGACTTGAGACTGACTCAGAGAAAAATTTAAAAGCCCAGGCTGAATCATCAACACTTCCTATAACACCCTCATATTTCCCTGATGGCCTGCCTTCCAGGGAATGACTCACTTTAGCTAAAGAATGGGGATGAGGATTCATGTTAGGGTGGCAGAGCTAGATATGAGAAGGCAGGCTTGTTTCTCTTCTTTCACAGAGTTCCAGGATGCAGCAACCTCCCTATGTTTTCCTGTCTTCTGTCAGTGTGGCATGTTCTAGTGGAGAGGAAGTTAAGCCCATTTAGATTGGTATAAACTCGTTTTTCTTCTATTTGTCTTGGCAAGAGGACTTAAAAATTCATGTACTCACACTATTCAACCTGCAGCAACAGGTTCTTTTGATTCTACCTAAGTCTGATTGCTATACTCCCTCTTATATGAACTTTAGTTTAAAATGATCATTTCTAACAAAACACGTAGTAGATGAACGTTGGATCTCAAAGACAGATGGATTGTAGATTTGCTATTGAATCTAGGAAATACTTCTAAGGTTGTTTAAATGCTTTTGAAGTTTGTGACAAATATACAGAAATCTCTCTGGTCATATATTCAAAATAGATTATAATCTTTAAACTACCACAAAAATCTAAAGTTATTTTTTAAACCAACACAATGATTCTTCTAAAATAAGGGAGGCTAACTAAAAAGAGGTATCTTGAAACTATCCTTGAACACTGTTGGTGGAGCCATGAATTAGCCTAGTCATTCTGGAAAGTGATTTGGAACTATGCCCCCAAAGTTGCTAGACTATTTGACCCAGTGATACTATTACTAGGCCTATTAAAAAAACCAAAAACCCTTGCAACAAATATACCTAGTCAAGCAAAACGAATTTCCACATTGGCTATGTCTAACTCTTCGTCTCGAATCAGTCTCCTCTCTGTCAGGAGATGGGTTACACATTTCATCAATGGACTGTGGTTGGTCATTGCATTAATCAGTTCTTCAGTTTTTCAAAGTTGTTTTTCTTTACAATGTTGCTGTTATTGTATAAATTATTCATATGTCATAATTTAGTCCTTCCCCAATTAAAGGGTACCCTCTTATTTTCCAGTTCTTTGACACTACAAGAAAAATTGCTATAAATATTTTTGAATATATGGGTTCTTTTTGATTTCTTTGGAGTATAGATTGGCCAATGTTTCTGAAACTTTCTCCTTCTTTAGTAACTTCTTTGGCACTCTGATATTTTGGTTCCCCTCATACTTTTCTAATCATCCCTTTCTTTGTCTGTGTTACTTCATCTTTTCCTCCTCCCATTCCTGAAATGTAGGCATTGTGAAAGGTTCTGTTCTTAGTTTTTTTCTGTACCCTCTCTCACCTTTCCATCACTCCCTTCCTCTTTTCTTTTCTTTCCTTCTTTTCCTTCATCTCCCCTTTCTTTCCTCCCTGAACTTTTTTCTTTCCACTCATATGCCACAGATCACATAATGCCTTGTGTTTTAATTCATGCATGTCACCTCCCTTTTTTATGTTGTAAATTTCTTGGGAGGCGGGACTGTGCCTTTTGTATGTCTTATTATATCTACTACTATACCCTGAACAAAGTAAGTGCTCGTTAAATATTTGTCTTATGAATGACTGAACTAAATGAATGAATGAATGAAGAGGCAGAGTCAATCAATCAATGATCAATTATTAGGAATCTAATATTACCAGGAACTGTGCTAAGTGCTGGAGGTACAAAGAAATGTGGAAAATGACTGCCATCCTTAAGGAGCTTACATTCTAACAGGAGAACCAATATATACATATTAACCAGTATTCATATACATGGATATTTAGTGGGTACATAGAAAATAGTTACAAGGTAACCTTAATGAACTAGCTGCTGGAGGGCAAGAATAGCTACATCTTGAAATAATGTTGATAGTTTTCCCCTTTGTTAGAAGAATTTAGTGAATTATTCCATTTGATTCCAGGTTACTTTGCCAAAAAGACTTTTCCTATAATATCAATAATATTATAACAGTAGCCAACATTGCTTTCCTATGATATTTCCTAGACTGATAGCCATTTTTTTTCTTGAAAATTCCTGAGTATATCAATGCTCCAGGTGGCTTACTCATAAAATCCTAGCTCTAGAATGAGCTTTGAGTGGTTTTCTAGTCATTTCTATTGTCTTCTTCCCTTTAAGCTGGATCAAATCTTAATCATCCTTAGAGAGATGAGGGACTTTTTTTTAGAATTATTTTTCCATTCATGTAAATGAAAACCAAGGCAGGAAGGAATAATTTGCTTTTATTTAAATCTATCATCTGCAAATGTTTTCTATAAAGATTTTTTAAAAATTTACCTACAGCATTCAAATGCTTTCTTCTAAGTCCAAATGTTGCAAAACCGTTAAAGAGGAGACACTTGTAAATTAATCTCTTTTTTCTGGTTCGAAAAATTTGCAATTATTTATATAGCTGAAAAGGTTTTCTTGCTGTTAGAATTTGAGGTGAATCCTTTTAATCCTCTGATTGTTTCTGGCTTCCCCCAAAATGGTAGTTTAGCCAAAAATAGTCATATAGAATAAAATGTGAAATCTCTAGACCAGGTTATGATAATGAATTATAGTGGGTACTTTCCTTTGGAATCAAGTTACTACAGGAATTTCAGTTAATCTACAGAAACAACAAATTTAGGACAATGTGATCCTTTAGAAAGAAATGCTCTAAGTGTGGTATACTCTGACTTCCAATCTGACTTTTTTGTGTTTTCCAGATTGTGATCTTTATTCATAAAATCTTACCAGATGTGGATTGCATACCATGACTCTTTACTGTGTCATTAAAGATTACCCTAGTGCTCTTTCCTAAAAGCACTTGAGTTTGAATCGGGGAGAGAATTCTTAAGAATTTCCTGGAATTTACTTCCTCAAGTGGTCCAACAAGGCAAAAACCTACGTCTTTTCATTGGGGTAACTGACTAACCTGTTTGTTCAAACTTGTACTGTTATTTCTATTTTTAGACGATTAATATATGTTGGTACAACTTGACTTTAATGCATTCATAATAGGATAAAACAATAGGACAGATGTCAATAATTTTTGGTACGTCTTTGGATGTTCACAACAGATCACACAATTATTTATTAATAGGCTATATTTACTACAGTCAATTGCCTTCCGACGGACCACAGTTTGGGGGTCTGTACTTTGAATAATGATTCTCCCCAGTCTGGAGCAGGAATGGGATATTAGGTAAATAAGTGAAATCTGGTTCTTTGAGGTATTTGTGTTCATGACTGTAAAAATCTACAACATAGGCTCTGGTTCTTATAGTGAGACGTAGCCATTAGAGAGGAATTTGATATATCAGTGGTTATTACTGGATTGAGATACCTTTTCTCAGAATCCAGATGACTACAGATCCTAACTCAGAGTGTGGGTGCTTTGGAGATTATGAAGCTGCTAGTTGCTTCTGGCTAACTGTATGTGACTCAATCCTGAAAGATTTGGGTGCTTTGGAGAGGCTTGAAACAACCTACTACTTTGCCACTGAATAGAAAGAGCCAGTGTCTCAACGAACCTTTAAAAAGGGACTAACTTTGCCCCTCTCCTCCTTCTTCCATCAACCCTCTAAGTGGCAAAAAGTGGTTCTATGCAGGGTGAGAGGAGGAGTTAGAAAGTCTTTCCCCCATACTGGCCACGTGGCAACTGCTCCTAGGTGGTGGCTAAAGCAGGTGATCTGCCTCTATGAGCTGAGCCTGGGCTTTGGGGCTCTTGGTTGCCCTTTGAAATTTCTATTTCTATTTCTGAATACAGATGATAAAATAGTGATCCCAAGATGGATGTATCTAGTCTTGGAGGCAATCTTGTGATACTGAGAGATTTAGAGATCCTGGGTCTTGGGTCCTCAACTGGAATAGACTGGTAGCAAGGGGAATTTCTGTATTGGAGATGATACCACTAATAATGAAAGGACCTTCCCTGGCTTGCCAGAAGTCATGGAGCTGGAGGGAATTATCTGTATAGTACAGAGTCAAGATGAAATAAAACAATCACTATTTAACAATCCTCCAAACTGCTTCATGTTCTGAAATAAGTTCTCAACCTCCTGGTATAACAGCAGTTATTATCTGAGGCTTTTTAAAGTTTCCATCAGGTCAAGTTTGTGAGAGCCTTTTGTATTTAACATTGCTTTTGTGTGGATTAAATAAAAACCTGTTCCAAACCTGACTTATTTTGTACATTGAGCACCATTCTACTTTGCCCTTTGGGGAGACTTTAAACATAAGCCAAACCTAAGCTTTAAGTAATTTTCCCCCAAGGCAACTAGGGTGGGGTGTAAGAAGCCAAAGAGTTTCAGAAAAGGAGTCTGAACTTCATTTCAGGTGATCAGGTTCCCCCAAGACTACACCTTGTCTAGACTGGAGTTTGTGGGTTCAGATCAGAGGTGCCTCTTGGTGGGAAAGTAACCTTAGTTCCCCCTCCCCAATATAGCAATGGTTCTAATTATTAGAATGTAAAGAGAAGGATTAAGTTCACATCAAACTGCCATATTTATATAACATGGCAATTTTGAAAACTTGATAAAGAATTGCTTTTTTACCTTCCACTTTATCATAGCTATGTTCAGTATAAATACAATGTGTTTCATGTCTCTTCATTGAATTTAGTAGAGGGGTAGAAGGGATTCAACATTTATTAAATACCTACCATGTTCTAGGCACTGTGATAAGTGCTTTGCAAATATTATCTGATTTAGTCCTCCCAACAATCCTGGGAGGTAAGTGCTGTTATTATCCCCTTTTTACAGTTAAGGAAACTGAGGCAGATAGGTTACATGATTTGCCCAGGTCCACACTGGTAGTACGTATCTGAGGCCATATTTAAACTTAGATATTCCTAAATCCAGGCCCAGCTCTCTCTCCATTGGACCCACCTAGCAATTTAGTAATTCTAAACTGTGAAATTTCAAAACTAAGCACAGTGCAACAATAGAAACTTAAATATTGGATTACATACTTGCCTACAAATACAGTTTATTTTATTTGGGACATAGAAGCACACTGGTATTATTTATTTTATTACCTTGAATATGCTGGAGGTAAAAAAGAGAGAAATTTTGGTGGGCTCATACTTTTTTATTTCTTACCTGAATGAAAATATTACAATGGGGGTGGAAGAAGGGAAGAAAAAAAGAAATTTACATGATAAGTTTGTTGTATATTTGAAAGGAATAGCAAGTTGTGCATAGAAGATTTACAGTTTCATGTGCAATCATCTTTTTATTGTATTATGTTATGGAAATGCTTATTTTATTCCATAAAATTAAAAAACAGAATTACAATGAGAAATAAATCTTTTTCTAAAAAAATTTCATAAAAACTTAGGAGCTTGTGTGTCAGAAAAGCCATTTTTTAATATTCATTACCTTATTTAGACGGTAAATATGATGACTGTCCAGGATTGACAGGTTCCCAGGAATTTTCTTGCTGATGCAAATTATGAACAGACCAGAATTATGGTACCTTGTAGTTCTCCCCCCTGGACAGTAGATGGCAGGCTTGCAGAGCCTTTGCTCTTTCGCTCCAGGAAAAAGAACCAGGATTTGGGTTCCATTATAGTCATAGGATCATCATGTAAGGAGAGACCCTAAATCATTTAATTCCCTAACCAGTACTTCTTGAAGAACTCAAGGAAACCAGACTAGCCCTGTTCCTCTCATATCTGCCTATGGAAACCCTCCCCATATTCCAAGGGCTAGTCATGAAATTCTTTATTCATAGATGTTTTACTTACCCTAATAGATTGCTGGAATTCACGAGGGCATGGACTCTATTTTATTCATCTTTGTTTCATTTATGTCACCATACACTTTGTTACACATAATATGCATTTGTCAAATGAATGGAAATGAATTTTAGATCAGGAAAATGCGTTGGCAGAGTAGTGTGACTTCAACAGGGCAGTTTGATTGTTTGAATGCTTGATTTGGCAGTACATTCAGGTGAATGTGTATGTCACTTTGAAGGGACAAGGCAATGGAACACCCCAGGGCTCTGGACTTGGACCTGACCTATTCAGCACTTTTATCCTTGATTTGGATGAAGATATAGAAAGCATGTTTATCTGATATGCAGATGATATAATTAAGAGTTATTTAGGATGATAGGATTCAAATCAAATAGACTTTTTTTCCTACGTGTGCAACCTAGTCATTCTTTTCCTGTTAACGTTTTACTCATTCTTTTATTAAAATTAATCTGGTCTTTTTTTCTTGCGTGTATCATGAACTTATCAAACTTCATTTGAATTTGAACCCCGTCTTTAAGGTACTGGGCATCAATCACCTCCCTAGTTTAGTGTTAAATGCCAAATAAAATAATTTGCTTTCCACTTCATCATTACATTAGTTAAAGACAATTTTGAAGAACACCAGGCTGAGAACTCACTAACTAAGGAGCATCACATATCCTTCCATTGATCAGCATTCTGGTCATCTTTAGGCAGTTAGTTGTATACCTATCCAATATGGTTGGGGATATATTGCGACATTTCATGGGTTGCATTGCATGAATATTATAGAGGCAGAATCAAAAAGAAGGCTCACAAAAGTCAGGACAAATTAAACCTGCTAGTTCCATGGAATTGTATAAGTCTTCTGGCTCAGCCTTTTGGGACAGGTCTTGAATTCCTTCTACATCTTCCCTGAAAAGTGCTTTCATCTCAACCCTCCCATCTAACTATACCAAACCTGATAGAGATCATTCTGTTAAAATTTTTTATTTATGAAACTATGCCATTTTATACTTGGTACACATTACAAATTGGATTTTGTGAAAATTTTCCTTTCTGTAATCAGCTAGGTGGCACAGTGGAATAGATTTGGAGTCAATAAGAACTGAGTTAAAATCTGGCCTCAGACATGTTTAGCTGTGTGACTGTGGGCAAGTCACTTAACCTTTCCCATCCTCAGTATTTTTATCTGTAAAATGGGGATAAGAATAGCATCTACCTTCTAGGATCAAATAAGATAATATTTGTAAAGCACTTTGTAGGCCTCAAAAGTGCTTTAAAAATGCTAATTTAAATTAAACGATAATTTTCCTTCCTATGCATAGAATTTAATTGTGAGACTTTTCATAGAATTATTGCTTTACAAGTGAAAGGGAACTTAGAGGTCATCTAGCCCAACCATTCCATTTTGTAGAGAAATAAACTAAGGCCCAGAGTAGTTAAATGGCTTATTTCAAGGTCACACAGGTAATATGTGGCAGAATCTGAATTTAGATTTAGGCCTTGTGATTCCATGTTCAGGGTTCTTTCCACTGTACCATATGGCATGAGTACATGCCTATCTGTACTGGGACACACACACACACACACTCTCTCTCACACACACACACACACACACACACACACACAAATACACACTATTTGCTATACTGGCTGTCTTTTAATTTTCAGATGACTCCCAAATATTTAAAAGTTCTCAAAAACCAGATACCAGTTCTGTAATTAATTTGGACAAGGCATTATTAATTCCCCGAGAGTACCACTATTTGGGGCTTATAGGCTTGAATATATATTTTTCTTTTATGAAACCTGTAATTTCATCCATATAAGGAACTTCCTGTGAGAAGATTAGTATCTACTCTCTACTTTATAGTCTTAGATTTGCTTGGGGCATAGAGATGTCACAGGGCCAGAACTTATGCGTTGATCTTCCTGACTCAGGGCCAGTTCTCTATCCAATATTCCACACTGCTTCTCATTAAATAGATATCGTTTGTTTCAATAGAGCTTTCACTTCAAAGTGTGGTGGTTCAAATCTGTAATCCTTACTCCTAAGGAAACTGAGGCTGGTGGTCTTGCTGAGTTTTGGAGTGCTGAGCTACAATGGGGCTAAAGCTAAGGGAGCCTCTGTGTTGTGTGGCATCTAAATGATGAGTGCCTGGGAAGTGGGAGGGTAGGAACCCTCCCAAGCAAGAAACAGAGAGGGTCAGAACTTCTGTACCTCTCAGCAACAGAGTTTGACCAGAAGTGGCCACTGGGCTTCCAGCCTCAAAGAGATATTATGGGTCTCAAAAAAGAAAAAAAAATCAGTAGTGTTTCATCAAACCTTCCTCTCCTCTTGCTTCCTTTCCAGCCATCTCAGTTAGTATTTCAAGTCCCTGTTTCCAGTAAAGCTTTTTTGTACATATGCATGCCACCTACTATTAGTTCATTCCCTAGTGAAAGGCTGGCATATTCCTTTCTTCAGGTCCATGTAAAGAGATTTTTTTTTCCTATTTCCTTATATGTTGGTTAAGAACTTGAATCTCATTTCCTGCTTTTGCTTCCTTCTCTAACTTTAACTCTTAATCTTTTGCTGCCTTTCTTTTTTCAGTTGATTTGCATAAGAATGAAATCATCTAATCACTTGTCCAAGAGAAACGTCAGATTTTCTTTAAGGGTTTAACTTAACTAGATGTTTGGATGAAGCTGTTTGACAGTGAGAGATGTGTAAGAGCTATCTTGGGCAGAATTTGAGTGGCAAGTTTGTGAACAGCTACTGTAAATTATTATTATCATTTGGGGAGGGACAATACAGTATTTCTATATCCCTTTAAAGTTTGGAAAGCACTTTGCATTTTATCTTATTTAATCCTAATAGCACCTAGCTCCCAGGGTTATTGTAAGGATCAAAGGAGATAATATTTGTAAAGCACTAAAGCACAGTGTGTGGCATACAGTAGGTGCTTAATAAATGTTTATTTCCTTCCTTCCATTTTACAGTTGAAGAAACTGAGGCAGAGAGATTAAGTGACTTGCCCAGGATGATATAGCTAGTAAGTATCTGTAGCCTAATTTGAACTCAGGTATTCCTGATGCTGAGTCTAGCATTCTGTCCTGTGTGGCCACATAACTACTTTTATATTTATTAATAACAGTAATGATGGTGGAAACTTTGGTCACTAGTTTAGACCTATATCTTTAGTGGCAGATTTAAAATTGATCTGTTTTTGTAATAATTGTTCTGTTGGAAATAAAATTAAGAATTGCAACTCCCAGGATCTTGGCAAAGTCTGATAACAATATAACTCATATTGCCAAAGCACTTTTTAAAGCTTTGCAGAGTGCTTTATATGTATTGTCCCATTTGATTCTGACTACAATCTTGTAGTAGGTTGTAGGACAGCTAGGTGGTGCCTTGAATCTGGCTTGAAGTCAGCAAGACATCTTCCTGGGATCAAATCACATGCTTCCTAGCTGGGTGACCCTGGGCAAGTCATATAACCCTGTTTGTCTCATTTTCTCATCTGTAAAATGAGATGGAGAAGGAAATGGCAAACCACTTCAGGATCTTTGCCACGAAAACCCCAAATGGGGTCATGAAAAGTCGGACATGACTAAAATGAATGAACAATAGCAACAACCTTATAAGGTAGGGATCTATCTTATAAATATTATACCAATAAGTGTTATCTCCATTGCAAACTGAGGCTAGAGAGACTAAAGTGACTCACCCATAGTCAAATGAAGGAAAGAATGAATGCAAAAGTATTTATGAAGTGGTTATTATGTGTGTCAGCTGATAGGGACACAAATACAAAAGCAGACAGTCCCTGGGGAATGGCTGCCAGGGAAGGGCATTTTGGTTTGGAAAGTTACTGGTAGTGGAGATGACCTAGAGTGTGGGTCAAAACCAGACCTCTCAACTAAGTCCTATACTCTTGCTACTACATAGTTCTGCCTCCTCAGTTTCTCTCTCTCTCTCTCTCTCTCTCTCTCTCTCTCTCTCTCTCTCTCTCTCTCTCTGTCTCTGTGTCTCTCTGTGTGTGTGTCTCTCTCTCTGTCTCTGTCTCTCTCTCCCCCTCTTTCTCTCTCTTCAATTTCTGACTTTTTAACTGTATTAATTGTTAAATTTTGAATTTAAAACTAGTTCTTTAAACCATTTAATCAAGTCCCTATCCTTCCTATATCATTGGATGGCTTCAGCCAACCCTCTCAGAAGGGACCATGGAACAGGTAGTAATTGTATAAAACATTTTTAACAATACATGGTTCATGTTCTGACCCTTTGGAAGATTAGGGGAAAAAGCCATCCAAGAGAACTAGTAAAATGTCTATGTTCTATTGCAGAACCCAAAAGTTGTTTTTTTTTTACCCCCTGTCTTTTTTCAGGTGCAGGAATTGTTCAATTTACTAAGGTGGAATGGTGGAAAGAGTTCTGGAGTCAAAGGACTTGGGTTTTAATACCACCCTTGCTGATTGCTACTTGTATGACTGTGGGTAAGTTATTCTCTGGGGATTAGGTTTTTTCACTTCCTCATTTTCCAACTGTTCTCAACAAATTGGGCTATATTCCACTATGGGACCAGGAAATCTCATTATCAGGAAGCTCATCATCCTGTGAGTTCATCAATATCCTCTGCCCTTCTGATTGGAAGGCTGGAGGTGGGAGCAAAGAGCTCTCAGGACAGCCATCTCTTCATTTTCCACAAGCTTGTACTTCTTTGGACTGGTCTCCATCATGCCCTCCCAGGCATCTTCTTCCTCCTACTCCTGTACCCTTTCCGTTTTTTTTTTTTTTTTCTGTTTTTACTCTTTCATATTTGTGTCTCCAATGCCTAGATAGTTCCTGGCACATAGTATGTGCTCAAAAATGTTTGTTGACTGACTGATTTGTAAAATGTGAGAATAGGACTAGGTCCAATTTGTGGTCCCTTCCAGCTCTAGATGAGATGAACTAATGGTAATACATTCATGAAGTGCTTACTCTGTCCAAGGCACCAGGCTAGGCCTTGTCTCACTACTCTGTAGTAGGAAGTGTCACCTGAATTGCATTGTGTTCCCCAAATTCAGCACAGGTAATTGACTTAGCATAACTCAAACAAGTTGTGTCAATAAACAAATATTTATTGAATATTTACTATGTACAAGGCACTGCTGAGCATTGTGGGAGATACAAGATCATAAGGCAGATTTTTATCCACAACTCTTGTGTTTATTTTCTTGTCTAAAACTAGTTCATGAATTCTTAGCATTATAATTTTTCCTCTTGCACCTTCCCCCATAAATGATGCTAGTAATTTTCTGTGTGTAAATTACATAAATTGCTTTGAAGTTCTGGGATTTAAGGCCCTTCATTCTGAAAGGGCAAGGTCAGCATAATAAATCACCACCATTATCATCTTTATTATTGTTGTCTTTGAGAAGAGGACATACAACGAAGAGTAATCTGAATTTTGGTAGCGTCCATAACAGGTCAGGCAAGCTGGCAGGATTTCGTGAATACAGTACAGCCTCACACACAGGTACAAAGGGCTGGTCCATCTGGTTTATTTCCCATGGAAATGTACACCAAAGAACAAAAAGCAATTTTATAAAACCAGCTTTGGTTACAAATAAATACAGAAAGAAAATTCCATAGAAAGCATACTGTATATATTTTTTTATTCTGCTCTGGTCAGTTTTCCCTATTTTAATTTCTTGGTTACTATGACTCAGCTAGTAGCCAAATGCATAATTTAAAACCTAATTCAGAGGACTTCAGGCTCTATTTGCCAGAGACAATTATGACCCAGAAACAGAGGTCTTCATTACTCACTGACCAAAAATGAGTTGTATATGAAAAACTCTTGCATAGGGGATTTAGCTCCCCTTTTGCCAGACTTCCTTGTGTTTTGAATTTTATGTAGCTGGAACAGAAGAGTGTTGGCATGGTGTAGATATGCATCTTTAAAACTTTTGGCATGAAATGTAAAATAAAAATATAATTATATACAAAATAGACTACAGGTAAAATTGAGTTGCTGTTTTATTAAAAATGTAATCTATTGAAAATAACTATCTGCATGACTCTATTATGCCTTGTAATACTTTAAGTAAAATTTTAGATATTACACAATTATTTTAGTTATGAACTTATAGGTAAAAAACATCATTATTACAAAAGGTTTCCCAATGCTAGGATAGGAAACTATTTTCCCTTGCAATGAATCAGGTACCTCTGTTTGAGAACCATATCAAGCAATAAAGTGAAATTAGGATTTAACTTGTCCTAATGGAACTGCTAACTATATTTTACACCCCAGAGTATTTATCTAATCCTTAGTTTTGTCTTTTGTCCATCACATTTTTAATACTCCTGCTTTAATATTTTTCTGTTTCCTGTGAACTTTTAAAGGAAACAAACTGTTGAAAATAATTGAACTTCATATGTTCAATCAATAATCAAGATTGATCTAAGCCCCAACTCAGATATTCATTAAGAACCCACTATATTCAAGACACTGGGGACACATTTGTCCTCAAAGAGCTTACTGTATTCAGAACATATTATGATAAAATAATTACCATTTTAATGCCACCATTATAATTACATTATACTGAAGGAAAATGTCATTGGGGAATAAAGGATGTGCTATGAGAGAATACAACTGATTACCATATGATGCCAGAAGTGCACCAATACTCAAAGTTAAAAACGAATCTTCTTTGTTTATGGACTATCACATTCCTGTTTTGGGTATGGAGAAACCCACTACCATGATTCAAGAGTAAGCACTTCTCTGTGGATATTTCTAACAAGAAAGGTGCTGACATGCTACTGCTACCTACATCACCAATATTTTGGAGGTCCTCCCTGTTTCATTGCAAATTATCCATGACCAAAAATTTGTATTTTAAATAAAGACAATTAAAAGATAGTAGCTAACATGTCATTTGCATTTCACAAAAGTTGAGAATTTGAAATAGGAGGAACAGGAATGGCACAGAGTAATCAGGGCATTTTGTCAATCAGAGGTAAAAAGGATATGTCTTGTTTTAATGTTAAAAAAACAAACAGACAAACAAACCAAAAACGAAAAAACAACCCAGAAAATGAAAGTTGTAGCATAAGGCAACTGTACAGACTTAGAAATGAACTCTTCCAAATGACATGGTTACATTTTACAAAGTCATCAATTCCTACATGTGCAGCTTTAATTTGTGCTTAATTATCGAAGTCATCGCCATGAGAAACAGACAGATCAAGTTCACCCATAGCCCTTCCAGGCTCTAGTGTTCCCTCCACTCCCACAATTGCAGTCAGAGAAACAAAAGGACATTTCCACTTTTTAAAAAGAAAAGCACCTTGGAAAGAATGCTCCCAGCACAGGGTGTCACTGCAGCTAACTTTTGTTTTAAAGAACAAAAAGCTAAAAATGAGTAGAATGGACCTTTCTATGAGGCCTTAAGAGTAAATCTTCAACTGGAGATTACTGGCACAGTTATCAAGAGGACTACAGGGGTTTCAATTAATGACATTTAAAAAAAAAAGGTTTGTATTCTTTATTTTAGGAAATATTGACAATTGGGTCCTGATAGCTAGCAGAAGTTGCCGCAATCCTTTTTGTCTCATCTACTTTTTATCTGGCGTTTGGGCAGTTATTTAAACTGGCTTCTTGGACTTCCCAGAACAATATCTTATCATCAGATAACACAATTCAATGACATTTAGCAGTATGCAAATCCCAGACACCGAAATCATGAAAACAGTGAAGACTGTCTTTTCAGTGGGTCGAGAAACAAAGCAGTCCACAGTATTGGGACAGGGCCAAGCATTGCATTTCACCATTCGAGTCATGGAGAATCCGTTGTACATAAAATAGAACACATACATGAAGACTGCTTCAAAGATGACCCTGAAGAATATGCTGCTGGTGTAGGTCCACCACAGGGCTCCTTCAATTCTAACCTTTTGTTTTTTGATTTCTTCTATGTCTTTGTATTCAGACTTTATCTCTCCCTTGATGAACTTTCTCTTTTTCTCATGCCTTCGGTAAGCTATGTGCATGGCCACCAAGAGGGCAGGGGTTGACACAAAGATCAGCTGCAGAGCCCAAAGTCGTATGTGAGAGATGGGGAAGAAGTGGTCATAACACACATTTTTACACCCTGGCTGGAGAGTGTTGCAGACAAAATCAGCCTGCTCATCTCCCCACACTTCCTTAGCAGCCACGACCAGGATCATGATTCGGAAAATAAAGAGGACTGTAAGCCAGATTTTGCCGATGCTGGTGGAGTGTTTATTGACACCCCCCAAAATAGTCTGTAGTGTGCTCCAGTCCATCTTCTCTTCTTTAGGCTTTGCACTAAAAGACAAAAAGGAATATAATCAAGCCCGGAACGGCAGAGACAGAGGAAAATAGGACCAAAGAAAGGTCTTATGTTGACTGATGAGAGCTCTGAGATTCAGCTGAGCAAACTATCCTAAATCTTTTTCCCCCAAGCAAATACCAACACTTAAGCAATCTCAGCAGTAATAACAAAAAGTGGTAAAAGCAAAATCAGCGATTTTATTTGTCATAAGGATTAAATGTATAGTACCCACGCTATGTTGGACAAGTTTTAATGTGTTCTCTAAAGGATGGGCTAATTACAAGTAGTTAACTCATCTGAAGAATTTACTCTTTGGAAATTTAATAATAAGATGACTTGAGAGTAAAACACCTTAAAACTTCAGTTTTACTACACCTAGGAGTTCAGAAATCACAGAATCATCAAGGCAGGGCTTCTCAAACTTTTCTACATGGTAAAACCCTTCAGTTTAAACAATACATTAGCAGAACCCTAGTAGTGAAATCCTCTAAAACTTATACTAAATGCTTACTAACAAAATTCATTTAAAAACGTGGGGTGTTTCAGGGTTTCATGCAGCACAGTTTGAGAAACATTTCCCCAAGGGAAAATACAGGGAATATTTTCAGACATTTCATAGTCAGTATAGCTGACCCCAGCCATCCTTCCATTTTGTCAACCCCAAAAAGCAAAGAGTTCATTGCACCATTGACATATGTTCCATCCTGGGCCAAGTTTGTCTTAAAGGCAGAGAGGATGGAGAAAGCTGAGTCATAGGGTCAAGAAACAACTTGAATGAGCCCATCTGACTGACAGTGAGTCAAGTTCCCTGATGGACATGTTATATAAAAACCAATTCAATTATTATTTTAGAATTTGACATGTATCAGTAGTTGGTAGCAATGGTATAGGTTTATATAAAAGGTCCTCTGGGCAAAATTTCTCAAAATTTTGGGGAACTCCTTTAAGGGAACTCCTTCCCCTTACTAAATGCAAAATAAACAGGTCCCTGGTTCTCTTACATCCAATAGTCAATCACTCAGTAAATAAATTAATAAACTCTACTACAATTTAGGATCCACTTTTTAGGGGGAATATTTGATTTCAAGTCTTAGAAAGTGTTCATATAAACTAAGTAACTTAGATTCTGGCTTTAATTTTGGAGATATTTCACAAGGTGATAAATTATGAAAAAAAAACCAGCAGAGAATATGACCCAATGATCATTTATAATTCTGACCTAACACTATTATCTTGGTTCATTAATAACCACAGCTTATTTTGGTTATATGCTAATCTACAAAAAACTAATGGGGAAAGATGGGGAAATTCACAATTTGGACAGTACCAATAGCCATTGGTTCATCTCTCTAATTCTCATGTCACAGGTATGAACAGTCTTCATTTACATATAGTTGCACACCTTCTGTCATAATCAATCCCCTTTTAAAAAAAAGGACTGCCTACCAAATTACCTTGATGAGTAACCTATTTTCCACCCATTATAATGAACCTGACATCCTTCCCTTACTCAAAAGTTTATGCTCTCCTGATTTTGAGCAAGTTTTGTCTTGCTTTATCACCTAAAGCAAGCACTCAACCAAATCTCTTTTCATTACAGTGGTATAGTTGCAGGCAACCAGGCACCTATTGACTGATATCCAGTGTCTCAGTTGATAACATCCTGATGGATATCATCAAATACTCTATTGGTCACTAAACCAGAAGAAATCTGGAGAAGGTCATTAATATAGCAAAAACTATATAGTGTAGATTTAAGTACTGAAACATCTAACACAGCACAGCTCGAAAATGGTAAACTAGAAAAAAGTAAAGGATTATATAAGTATTGACTTAAGTATATAGGGTGACCTTCCTGGAAGTCATGAATGAACTAGGTGCTTTTTTGAGTTTCTACTCGTATTTCCATTCTTATTATGTTATTGGGGATGTATAAGTAGGTAATCAGATTATGAAACTCAAAACTTTCTAGTGCCTTCTATGGCCAAAGTCCCTAATTACCATTTTTTTTTAAGCAATTGGGGTTAAGTAACTTGCTCAAGGTTACACGGCTAGTCATTATTTATGTGTGGGTGCTCATTTTCTGAGGCCGGATTTGATCTCGGGTCATCCCAACTCCGAGGCCGGCGCTCTTACTCACTGCGCCGCCTAGCCGCCCCTAATTACCATTTTTTTAAAAAAAGGACATAAAATTCTATTCTCAAGAAAGAAATTCCTGACAGGATATATTATAGAGGGCTTAAGCTTTTGACTCTATTCCCTAGAAGTGGGACAGAATGGTAGAGTAGGAAGCAACCTAGATCAAATGAGATAACAGGTAAAGTACTTTGCAAACAGTAAAGGGCTTATAAATGCTGACTATTATTAGATTGGAGTGAGAGGACCTGGGTTCTAATCCTAGCCCTGTCACCATCTATCAGTCACTTTAACACACTTGGGGCCTTAGTTCCCCCATTAGAGACAGCTGGTGGCCCAGGGCATAGAGCACTGAGGCTGGAATCGGGAAGATCTGAGTTCAAAGCTGACCTCAGAAACGTTATGATCCTGGGCAAGTCATTTAACTTCTAATTGCCTCAGTCTCCTCAAATGTAAAATGGGGATAAGTAAATAAAGGGGCACTTAGCACAGTGCCTAGCACATAGTAGGTGTTATATAAATACTTTTTCTTTTCCCTTTCCATTTATAAATTGAGGGTGGGAGTTGGATTGAGATCTTTCCAGCTCTAAGTCTTTGAATATTCTTCCCATTCTAGGACCTAGAGATCAATTGGTTGTGATTTGAGGAACAAATTATCCTTTTATTAATTTTAAAAGCAAAATAATACCCATACACAAAATAGCAAACTGAAAGACTGATCTTCAAAATACCCATAGTGTAAAAGGTTAAGCTGACTTAAGATAAATAAGCTCTATTAACAACTTTTCTCAAAATTCTTATCAAAACTGAAGACACCCTCATGAGCGGGACAAGGGAGCCATACACTATACTCTCACCCTGAACTACCCTGTAATTATGGAGTGCTACTGCCAGAGGGCGAGTTGAGGAATCCTGGCGACCTGAGGTGGCATTGGGTGAATCAAAGGAAGATTATTCAGTACCAGAAAAGGGAAGGTTGAATTCTGCACCCCTTCTCTTTCTGCCAGTAATCCAAGAAGAAGCAGTGACCAACCCAGGGTCAGCATCTGACATCCACATTGAACTTCAA
This sequence comes from Gymnobelideus leadbeateri, assembly GCA_011680675.1. NCBI lineage: Eukaryota > Metazoa > Chordata > Mammalia > Diprotodontia > Petauridae > Gymnobelideus > Gymnobelideus leadbeateri. Next base: position 30,449 of record WOXC01009412.1, read on the forward strand.
GACCTGGGTCTGGATCAACTCCCTCAACTTGTCCCTCCACCTCACCCCCAACCTGTAATTTTGACGCTAAAGGGACACATAGGACTGATTTAGGGATAGGGATATTGCCAGATTCCAAAGATACAACAGCGAGGTTCAGAAGATAGAAAACGATTTGTGTGTCTATTTCTCAGGGAGTCTGAATATTCAGTGTCTAGTTATCTCACTTCTCCTCAACTAAGGTGCATTACTGAATGAGGCAACTGTTCTAAAGAAAACATTTTCTCATCACGGGGCAAACTGCCTCCAAGCCTATTGTAAATACTATTCGCAACACCTTCCGGCTAGAGAACACCAAGAGTGAACGAACACTATATTTGTTTGGAAAGTTATTTGTCTTTTTTGGGGGGTGGGGAGGCTGTTTTTAAAAGCAGTCTTTGGCTGAAGGCTCTCCTATAGAGAGAGCCACGTGTGAGGCAGATTCTCTCCTTTAATTCTGACCTTTCTCCCCCACCTTACAGGAAACTATTACCACTTTACGAAGGCGGCTGTGGAGAAGAAACAGCGAAGGTGTTCTCTTGTGTGGGCATTGCCATCTTTTTATTTTTAAAAAGTGATTTTTCTTCCCCAGCCCAGCGTCAGGTAAACCAAATAATTAAATGACCTCAATGGGAAGCAAGTGTCCCATCTGTACATTTTCTATTATACTTGACCCTGAACGTTCAGTGTTCCTCCCCCTCCCGTGTGTCCCCTCTATTTACGGTCCCCCTCCCCCACTCGGGTGTCCTCATTCAACTTTCCTAGTCCTGTGACTTGTGAGGGCTCCGGATTGAGCCTGGAACCCCACAGTGGAGCGCTCGGAGGAAAGACGCATTTCGGAACTAGGCAGAAGAAACTTGTTGACAATCTAGATCTGGCCCCCCTAGAAGCTATTCAGATCTCTCCTCTGGCAGTCTAGGCCACAGCCCCAGGATCCCTCAAGTGCAATCTGAGGTCTAACTCCAGACACACTCCGTCTCTTCTTTCCTCTCTCTCCCGTTCCAGACCCTTAGAGCCCCTCGTGGCAAACCGGATTCCTATGAGAATTGATCCCCAGGTCACCCACCACCCCTCCGGGAGATCCGGTGCTACCGGTTCTTTCCTAGCGCACGAGAGAGAGGAGCGAGCCTTACCTCTGTCAGCAGCACTTGGCAGCAGGCAATAGAAAGTTCCGAATGCGGCCCGGGAGGACAAGGCTGAGCTGGGGGGCCAGCGGCGGGCTCAGCCCCCAATTCCCAGGTTTCGGTAGCTTGGTGGCTCGGGAAGACACCGGCCACTGCCACCTCCTTGCGCTGACTCGTTCTTTTGCTCCCCGGCGGTGTGGCCCGTGTGGCGTGTGTGCCTCTGACTCACCGACTTGAGAAGTGGAGAGGCGCCTCTGAGCTTTTTAAGTTTTAGACACCTGTTTCCAGACTTTTAACCGCACCTCCCACCCCGCCTCTTCCCTGAAGCTATTTAGAAAGTTAAGGAGGGGGAGAGGGTGCAGAGGCGGCTCCAACGCCGACCCAAGCGAACAGGTTAGGGGTGCAGGGCTGGACTGGCAATTGGATGAGGGCTTGGGGACTGTGCGGCTGTGGCTGGCCCTTGGAGAGCGCACTCGACCCTGGGAAACACAATAACCCGGGTCTCCAAGTCCTGCAGTCCCCCAGAGCCCCTGACCTACACACCGGCTGGAGTCCTGAGACTGGAACTTTTGGGCTCTTAGGTAGGGCAGAGAAGAAAAAATACAGTGGGAAGGGGCGGGAAGGGGAGGGTTTGTATATCTAATGCTCTCACTGCTTCCCCCAAACGATCCTGCTCTGAGAAGTGTTTGAAAATCCAGGTGGAAGGACAAAATAAAATTTTTAAAAGGTTGCAAGCAAAAAACCTCAAACCTCCCACAATATATGTATACGTACATACACAATACATGTATATGTTCTATTTGTGGTTTTCTCTCTTGTCATGGTGGTTATCATGAGCTGATTACTATTATTATTGCTGCCATTACTACTGGAATGACCAGCGGAGGAAGAGGATCTTTCTTATCCATTTTCTTGTTTTTAGAAGTGAAGATACTTCCCAATACTATGAAGTGGGTTTCCACTAGTTAAGCCCACCACCCTGCTGGAGTTTCTAGCTTTAGAGCTGCAGATACAGCAATATAAATTTCTTTTATCTGCTTTTGTAGGTGGAAGAAAAGCAAGGAGATCTTAGAGGGAAAAAAGGTAGGGGAAAAGAGCTGAGTGGCTATTGTTGATTTCTTCATTAAACAAAAAAGCACACACAACTTCCATTTTACATTTAATTTCTTTCATTGTTATAAGATTTTGGGGAAAGTGGGTGACTCTGGGATCAATTGTGGTATTAGGGGAGAGAAGAAAAGGAAGATAATGCAAAAGGCAACGTTCAGGGACACTTCTGAAATCTGTTTAACAGAACTCTGCACGTACTGAATTAGAAGAACAAGTCATATATGGTAAGAACAATTAATAACCCCACCCAGCTCTCTCAGATCAGTTTTTCTCATGAGTTGAGAAATTAGGCTCCTCCTCTCTTTCCCAAAAAAGGCATGTGAAGTCAAAAGGAGATGCCTACGATGTCTATCTCCCAACTCATCTGTTTCTTAAAAGCAGATAGGCAGTAGCAAGATAGGATGCTGGACCTGAGTTTAGTCCATTTTAGTTAAGTCCATAAGCTTTAGAACCCTGGGCAAGTCACTTAACATGTTCCTGCCTCAGTTTCCTCATCTGTAAAATGGGGGTAATAAGAACACTTACCTCCCAGGGTTGTTGTGACAAGAAAGTGGAATAATGTGTGTAAGGCACTTTGAAGACCTTAAAATACTACACACATGCTAGCTGCTATTTTTATTTTCACAGAAAAAAAACGTCCACCGGTTTGGAACAATGCTTTGGCAACAGCTTCCCCCTCAAAAAAGTTTTGATTTTTAAACATTTGTTCAGATGTGTTTCCTTTTCAGTCTGCTTCTCTATCTAAAGCTGCTATTCAGACGGTTTGGGCTTTCCTTCTGAGGGAGTTAGGTGGTACAGTGCCGGGTCTAGAGTCAAGAGGAGCTGAGTTCCGATTGGACCTCAGACATTTGCTTAGCTATGTGATGAAGGGTAAGTGACTTAACTTCTGTTTGCCTCAGTTTCCTCAATTACGAAATGGAGATCATAACAGCATCCACCTCAAAGCTTGTTGTGAGGGTCAAATGAGGTAATATTTATGAAAGTGCTTCGCACAGTGCCTGGCCCATATAAATATATGCTATATGTTATATAAACGCTTATTCCCTCTCTCTACCCCCTTTCTCTAGACAAAGCCTTAGTTTTGTCCCTGAACTAATTTCTTGATCTCCTGGCTCAATCTTAGCCTTCGAGAAAAGGAGGAGGATGATCATGTCCATGAAAGACTGAGCCATTTCTGTTGGAAAAGGTGGTAAATAACCTATTGGGGAGGATCAACTGATGGAGTTTATTAAAAAAACAACTGAGTCACAATTATAGCTGGAGCTGGTACTGATCCAGGAGGAGAATGTGATATTTGTTGTTGTTGTTGTTGAGTTGTTTCAGACTTGTCCAACTCTGACCCCATTTGGTGTTTTCTTGGTAAAGATACTGGAGTAGTTTGACATTTCATACTTCAACTCATTTTACAGATGGAGAAACTGAAACTAACATGGTTAAATGACTTGCCCAAGGTCACACACAGCTAGTAAGTGTCTGAGGTCAAGTTTGAACTCAGGTTCTCCTGACTCCAGGCCCAGTGCTCTATCCATCACATCACCTAACTATGCCTGAATGTAACTTAATTAGCTGGAAAAATAAAATGGGCAATGTGACTAGTTGGGCAGTGGTCACCCTTCAGATAGGATTGGTTTAGAAGGATCATCTTGGTCATTAGATCATCTTCCTTAGTCATAATGGCACATAGTAGGGATAGGGATAGGGACTGGTTTCATTGGTATAGGGAACTCTCAAGTGAGGAAAACATGTACCAATGTAGATTCAGCACTTTTTTCTGCAATTTATAGTCTTAGAGAGTTACCTAGAGCACCGAGAAGTTAAGTGATTGCCTGGGGCAGCTTGTGTCAGAGGCTGGCCTTCTTGGATTGGAGGTTGGTCTAGGAATCATTCAGGAGGACCTGCTATTTAGAGAGGCTTTTACTTAAAATAAATAGAGAAGCTTTTAGTTAATTTCTCAGCCTCCGTTTTCTCATTATATTATCTCATTTTATTTATTTTTTAAAATCTCATTTTATTTTTACAACATCTCTATGAGGTAGTCACTATTATTATCCCCATTTTGAGGTCAAAGAAATGGATAGAGGCAGAGGTTAAGTGACTTGCCCAAGGTCATACAGCTAATAAGTGTCTGAGGCTGAATTTGAATTCAGGTCTTCCTGATTCCACACCCAATGTTTTATCTATCGAACTACCTAGCTGCTCCTGTGGAGGGAGTCCCCAGCATTGAAGAAATCATAGCTTCCAGCACAATTCACATTTATATCACTTTAATGCCTGTACTTACCACTCTATGAGGTAAGTAGTGAAAATAGTCTCATCTTCATTTACAGAGACTCTGAGAATTGAAGGGATTTGCATGATCATACAGTTTCTAAGTATGTGAATTGGATTTGAACCCTAGCCTCCTGAATCCAAGTTCAATGGTCCATCTGTTATCCTGTGCTGGTCCTCAGTTGTCTTTTAATTTATAGTGAGAAAAAGGTGTGGGAAAACATAGAAGGCCAAATCCAAGCTATTTGACAATATTTTATTTGACAACATTTTATTTGACAATAATTTGACAATAGATAAGTAGCTTATTAAATAATGGGGCACTGGGCTTGGAGTCAGGAGGACTTTAGTTCAAATCTGGCCTCAGACACTTACTAGCCATGTGTGATCCTGGGAGCCTCAGTTTCCTCATCAGTAAAATGAGCTGAAAGAAATGACAAACCACTCCAGTATCTTTGTTAAGAAAATTCCCCCCAAATGGGATCAGGAAGAGTTGGATACAACCAAAATGGTTGAACAACAATAACAGACATGCTATTTAACCAGGAATATCTCTGACACTCTTGCCTAGACTCTCTGAGACTAGTTTTAGAGAGTTGCCTGGTTAACTAACTTTTCCGTCTATGAGTTGCAAAATAGTTGCTGATTTGCATTGACAGGAACATTTCCTCCCTGGGATTTTCTAATATCAATAAAGTCACAGGTCCAAACCAATCCTCCCTCCAGCAACTATGGCACTGATGATGACGACAAACTGAGATGGTTATATTTGAAGTAAATGATTTTATATAAAATGATTAACAATACTTTAATAAAAGCAGCAGTTATTTAATGTATCTTATTTAATGTGATCATTTAATGATTTGTATAACAACACTATGAGGTACTATATTATCCCCATGTTACAGATGAGGAAATTGAAGCCCAGAGAGGTTAAGTGGCTTTCCTACAGTCACATAGCTAGTAGGTATCTGAGGGGTGATTCAAATTCAGATCTTCATGACTACAAGTCTTCTCTCCTCATTAAAATTGTGAGATAGCTAATGAATTAATTATCCTCTTCATTTTATAGATGTGGAAAGAGACTTCTAGAAACTAAAGGACTAAAATGGTAAAGTTGCAACAAATACAATTATCTTTCCTTTGCATTTCTTAGCCTCTCAGAACCCAGAGAAGACCAAGTGGACCAAGTGAGACCATTAGTGTCTCTAGTTTGTCTGTGTACTACATTTGACTGATTTGTTTTTTAAATGAACCAAAGTATAAGTAGCTCCACTTTTGTGGGAAAATGGTTGAAAAATATCCCTTTTCTGACATGTTCCAAATTAATTATTCCTGGTCAGGTGCCAATAGGACCGACAGCACCTCGTACTTCCCCCATGTGAAGGACGATCTATAATATACATTAGAATTCTCTCCCTCCAATTGCTGACTCATAGATTATGGGTATGTGGTGGCAGCAAGTTGAAAGACAAGCTATTATGTGGCAATAGAATGTCAAATTCTGCCCACTGAAAAAAGACCTTTGAGGGTCAATGGCCGACATGATTATTCCCCCATCCTCTTTCTTGATTTCCCTCTTCATATAGAAGATTATGAAATAACAGATATTCAACCTTAAAATGGCACCTGAATAACTAAAGGTGTAGTGTATAATCTAGAGAACTAGGTTATTAATAAATGTGATGACAATACTTTGTTAATTCTATGGATATATGACCTAGTCAGTGTGGCTGTGCCCACGATATTCAGGACCATGACCTATGTGTTCCTTTTCATCTTATGTGATTTCTGCCATGTCCTTTACAAAACCTCCACAGAGGAGCTCTCCAGTGTACTAGAGGCTTTCATCTGGTTCTCTGAATATTTCATGGATACCATTGGAGTACTCCAGATATTCCCCAGTTATCCCTCATTTTTATTTTGTTAGTTGCCTGGCTTCTCTTCTGACCATGTGTATTCTCAGTGATGCCTTTTATAACTCTCTTCACTTGCAAGTCACTCTTTGCAATCTACTATAGCCTACTTATATAAACTATAGTGAAAATAATAATATGAAATTCGAGCAGCCATTTAATATGGGGATACAACACTTGGGAAGGATTTCCCCAGGGGGACTCCGTGTCATTGCTGTGACAACTCACTGTACTTTTAAACTGAGATTTTCTCTTCTTTTTACTTAAAATAGTCAAATCATTTGAAACAAAGTACTGAGTTTTCCTACAGCAATAAAAAATGAAAGGGACTTTCAGTCTTTGTTTCACTTGTTACTTTCAAATTGAAACAATTTTTAGAAAAATTCTAACTCTAATATTCAGAGGATCTATGCAGATATTATAATCCCCCCTAGGTTGTCTTATTTTCCCACAGAATATAAAAAACTGGGAGAGAGGGGCAAGCAATTCTTTAAACAGAGGATATGTGCCTATCCAGAGCAAGAGTTAATGATATGACTTTCACAATCAGTGCTGTCTCTGGAGTCAGATGATTTAGGTTCAAGTCTTACCTCTGACTTACTACTTAGGAGAGCACTTTAATTTCTCTTGGTTTAAGTTTCTTCACCTGAAAAATAAAGATATGCCTATTTGGTCTCTGGAGCCTCTCTCAACTCTAGATCTGAAACTGGGACTGTTTTTCAGGGTGAGCATTTGCTTATTATTTTTTATTTTTTGGAGGGGCATTGGGGTTGAGTGACTTGCCCAAAGTCACATGGCTAGTAAGTGTTAAATGTCTGAGGTCAAATTTTAACTCAGGTCCTCCTGACTCCAGGGCCAGTGCTCTATTCACTGTGCCACCTAGCCGTGCCACCTAGCCATCCTAACATTTGCTTATTCTTGCAAGGACATTTAAGTGTCCTTTTTTTTCTCCACCTAAGCAAAAATAGGGTCAAAATTTAATTCCAACTCCACCTATAACCCTTTGTCTCAGACTTTAAAGAAAAAGCCTGTGTGCTTTTCAGAACCCAATTAACAACCTTGCTTTTTGGGGGGAAAGTGATAAAAACAATGTACTACTATCATTCAGTTCAATAAGCATTTATTAATAAAAATAGAGTACGAAAAATGACCCAATCTCTTCTATCTGATCTAGTAGGTGGATGAGACATGTATACCAATAATTATGGGAAATGATAAATGTGCAAGAGAAGCCAAACAGAGTGAGCTGAGAGATTAAAGGAGGGACAGATGATTTCTAATTGGGGAAATCAGGGAAGGATTTATGAAGGGCACAACACCTGAACTAGATTTAGAAGGAGACTGATTTCAATGCGCAGAGATGGGGGTGAGGGGAATCCATTTGACTTGGGGATGGATTTGAGCAGATGCATTGATGCAGGAGAGAGTAGGATTATATAGGACAATAGCTATGATAGCTGGTGAAATATGGAAAGTGGTGAGAGCATGGATAGAATATGGAAAGAACAATGTAGTAAAATAAGAATGGAACTGTAAGTGTGAAAAAAGATACATTTATATAGTTATTTATAGCTAGATCTTGATCTCTGTCTCTCTCTTTCCTCTTCCTCAGTCTATCTCTGTCTCTCTTCTCTCTTCTTTCCCTCTATCTCTATTTCTGTCTGTCTGTCTGTCTGTCTCTCACACACACACACAAACACACACAATGGAAGGCTAAGGAATTTAAAGAGCTGTTTTCCTCAAATAATCATTGGGGGCCAGTGAAGATTTTTAATTTCAACTCTGAGCAGAGGAGTATATGACCAGACCCACACATCAATCAGGAGGATTGCAAATTCCACACATTTAAAGACCAAATTTTAAATCCAAATTTTTTTGGGGGTGGAAAATAAAGTAGTTCCTGTATCACAGAGTGATGCAGACACCGTGCAGAGAATGTTCATTTATCTTTTTTTTTTTAAGCAATTGGGGTTAAGTAACTTGCTCAAGGTTACACGGCTAGTCATTATTTATGTGTGGGTGCTCATTTTCTGAGGCCGGATTTGATCTCGGGTCATCCCAACTCTGAGGCCGGCGCTCTTACTCACTTCGCCACCTAACCGCCCCTTTTTTAGGGCAATTGGGGTTAAGTAACTTGCCCAAGGTCACACGGCTAGGTTTTTGTTTGTGTGGGTTAAGTGTCTAAGGCCGGATCCGAACTCAGGTCCTTCTGACTCCAGGGCCGGCACTCTACTCACTGTGCCACCTAGCCGCCCCGAATGTTCATTTATCTTACAGCAATATTCATATCCCAGTGAGAAAACAACTGCTAAGGCAGATTGGTAAAATCCCGTACTTATTTATTGTCTGGTCTTTATTTTTCTAGTTAGAAGTGTAGAGGAGCCCTTTTGACACCCTTGCTGTCTTATCTTTTTCACCAGCTGTCGTGAGTGGGCTCGACTTATTTAACTTACTTAATGCTTTCCATATTTCACCGGCTATCACGAAGCCCCTCTTTTTTAACTCTTTTCTTTTCTTTTTCTTCATAAACCAATTGTTTGTCCTCTCTGGCATTCACTGGTCTCTCAATGATAATCTCATGGTAGGAGTTAGCAGAGGAATTTATATTTGAATCAGATTCAATATCTTTTTGTTTTCTTGATTTGGGTTTTTGTTATTTTGATGGGAATAGAAAGAAGAGGGTGGGGGGCTCCCTTAACCGAGTGGAGAAAAGAAATGTACAATAGTAACTTGAAAAAAAGAGACCTAGTCCCAAAAAAGTATAGTTTTTTTTTTTTTGGAGGGGTGGTAAGACAGGGCAATTGGGGTTAAATGACTTGCCCAAGGTCACACGGCTAGTAAATATTAAGTGTCAGAGGCCGAATTTGCACTCAGGCCCTCCTGACTGCAGGGCTGAACATGCCACCTAGCTGTCCCTATGAGTATAGTTTTAAGGCATAAATTTAGTCCAAGAAATCTGATTGCTTATGAAAGAAAGTTAAAGAGTAAGGGAGAAAGTGGATAAAAAAAGGAAGGTCCTTCCAAAGAGTTGTTGATTTTGGAGGTTTTTCTCAAATTTGGGGGTCTTATTGCCCAAGTCTTGACTTATGTCACTGCCTTAAAAATGCTGATCAAAGATATTTTAAATCATAGGGTCCCAATAAAGTCCATGTTTAGAACTGGGAAACTGTTTCCCTGGACATATTTGCCTTCTTTGGGGACAGGATGGGAAATCTTTGATCCTGGAGTTAAAACTTCTGCCTTTTTGTTAGTTTTGCAATCTAAAATACTCTTTAAGATATTTCAGAGTTATTTTCCTTATTTCCCTCTTTAATTAGAAAGTGGGTCTCTCTAATGAGGTAGTGGTAATTTTTGTGGTTGCCAGTAAGAATTCTCAGTCACTTCTTTCACCTCTGTAAGGTAATTGCATTGCAGAAAATGGACTCGTGGTACACAAAGGGCCCAGTAGATGGCAGTAGGAAGACTTGACAGGCATTTTCCATCTAGAGACTACAAAAGACCCAGAGGTAAATAGAGATAGGATTGTCTTTTCTTCAATCACATTTTCAGATGGAAAGAAAGTCATTATTATGTAAGGCAAGAATTATAGGTCCTTAATAGTGAACAGGACTTAGAGTTAGGATCAAATCCTGCCTCAGACACTTCCTGCATGATCCTGGGCAAGCCACACTCTGTTGGCTTCAATTTCTTTAGTCTCTAAAATGAGAGGGTTGGGTCTGATAGTCTATACTGTGCCATCCACCTCTAGACTTATGATTCCAGGATTCCATAATGGTGTTTTATCCTTGACTTCAGTGGATTTGCCTTATGCTCAAAACTTGTTAATGAAAATGATATACATTATCAGACACTGTGCCTGCCAGACGGACAAGTGAGCAGAAGAAGCTGTTGACAGTTCTCCTTGGCTGGCAGTCCCCAACCCTTACTTTTTTGATTGAAGAATGAAGCTATACATGAACCTACAATGAAGCTCTTTCTAGACCAGGCTATACTTGGCTGGGCTCTTCTTTACCCATCTGCTCGTAGGAGTGGGTGAAAAAGTTCAGTGCTTTTGATGGTTCTGTGATAACATGAATGTGGGTACTCCTTGCACTGAGTCATTTAGAAACCACTAATGGAGGGTATTTCACAAATTTAAAAAAAAGAAGTCTATGTACCTTAATACTCTGTTGGTGGTGCTGTGAACCAGTCCGACCATTCTGGAAAACAAATTGAAACTATAGCCCAAGAGATATTGGATTGGGCATATTCTTTGACACAATTATATCTCTGTTAGGTCTATATCCCATAAAGACCTAAGAAAGAGTAAAAGGACCCATATGCATAAACTATAGCAGCTCTTTTTTGTGGTGGCAAAGAATTGGAAATAGAAGGGGGTATAGGTACGGGTATGCATATGAATTAATGGAATATTACTTTAATGGAAGAAATAAAGGGAATGGTTTTATAAAACTTGGAAAGACTTTTATGAACTGATACAAAATAAAGTGAGAAGAAAAAGGAGAACAATTCATATGATGATAACAGTATTTTAAAGATAAACAATGTTGAAAGCTTAGGAATTCTGATAAACACAATGACCCACCACAATTCCAGGGTACTCATGAGGAAACATGCTTCCCACCTCCTGCTATAGAGGTAATAGTCTCAGAGTACAGACTGAAATATATTTATCTATTTATTTTCTTTTAGACATGGCCACTGCAGGAATTTGTTTTATTTGACTATACATGTTTGTAACAGAGGTTTTGTTATTCTCACTTTTTCTGTGTTGGGAGAGAGGGTAGGGAAGGTGAGAAGGAAAGAATATAGATCTGAGAAAAAAAGAAAAACAAACATAAACTAAAATAATAAGGAAAAAGAAATCTACATACTGTGCTTAAGTAAAAAATTCAAAGAACTTGTTTAGGTTGTAAAAAATCTCTTAAGTAGAAGGAAGACAGGCCTTAATGGGGCACCAGTCTCTCATCTACTCTGAGCATATATAAAAAACAAACAACCCCTCTTTCCCCCCTCCAAAAACCCTCACCACTACTACTACTGCCAGTGCTTCCACTACTCCCACTCCCCCCCACCACAGGAAGTCCTAAACCTGGTTTTTAGGCTGGCCCCTTATACTGCAAAGGTGAAATAGTGTATACTGGAAGGTGGGAAAGCCAAAAACCAAACCAAACCAAACCAGGTGGGAGTCCTCTTTGTGATGGAACAATGTGGCTTACTGGCTGTGTGACCCTGGACAGGTCACTCACCCCTGTTTGCCTCAGTTCCTCATCTGGAAAATGAGCTGAAATGACTGAACTGTTACAACAACATTGAGACTTCTTTGGTATTTTTCCCTTAGGTTTTCCCAGCGTGTCTGCATATGACCTTAAGAAAAATCTTAGTAAGGCTTTGTTGCAAACTGCTGGAGGTTTTGAACACAAAGAACACAAAAGGATAGAATGATGCTGGTTTTGTATTACAAAGTCAATGGTAGCTGACATCTCTGATAACAGCTTTTTAGCAGTTCCCTGATTTTCTCTGATTTACCTGAATGAGAGGGCACAGGATTCTCACAAACTAACACACAAACCATGTGACCTATGAGTCGTCAGGTTGACTGGTACCATTTATTTCTTCCCTGCCCCTCAGTCTATAGGCACTTTCCTTCAGAAATGGAAACTATGAGCAAGCTCAGTTGATGTTCCCACATTTTCCCTGTACTTAATTTCTTTACCGTTATAGGAAAATAACAAAGAGTTAAAACCAATGTCTGTTTGGTTCAGTTCCCAAGCACAGGGGTATGTTCTCATCTTGTCTAATACTACAGTTGTCCCATCCTCATCTGGACTTTCCCATTGTGGTTTTGATATATCACAGGTTGGCATAAGAAATTAAACGAGAATTTTGGGGGAGTTTTGCAGAAGCCACAGATGACACACAAAGGTCAGCAGACCATACAGAAAGTTTAGAAACTCAGAAATGTATAAAATATGTATATAGTATAGTATAATATCAACATATTTTATCTTTTAGTACCATTATAATTCAAACTTCTTCTCTTGTATGAAGGGAAGGCCAAAATATTGTATGTGGATTTTCCAGATCTCAGGGGTCCCTAATCTCTGCCAAATGGAAGGGATAACCACAGTTACTATTTATCCAAATTAACTTATGGGCCACAACCACATTCTCCCCAGCCCCTTAAGGCTCTGGGGTCATGATCAACCAGTTTAGATTCTAGGCAATAAGCCAAGAGGATCAGTTTCTCTTTTTGACTCATTATACTCATCTGGAATTGCTCTAGGATGATCTCCTAGTGTCTATTCATATAACAACTTGTGTCTAGGTTTTCACAAATGTGAATAACAGCCTCCAGCTCCTGGACAATCACTCAAGGTACCAAATGCATATAGGATATAGGACACCTTTTTTTCATTCCAGAGAGAATGTATAAGACATAAAGGATTCGTAGGGGTACATATATAGATACAGAAATACGTAAAGCAGTTCCCAGAATGTACCTCTTAAGACAACCCTTTGACAATCTGGCCAACAAGCATTTTTAAGCACTTACTATGAACCAGGTGCTGTGCTAGGTACTGGGAATACAAAGGAAGGTCAAATTCTGCCTCATACTCTCCTCCCCCATAGTCCTTGCTTTCAAAGAGCCCACATTCTAATGAGGAGAATAACAAGCAAACAACTGTGAACAAATAAGATATATACCATATGAGTTGAAGATTATCTAAGAAAGTAAACACCAAGGCTAAGGAGGATTTCTGGTGAGTCTCTCTTTCAGAGTCCAATACAATTCTCTCCCTCTCTCAAGACACATAGTATTAGCCAATTTTAGTTAAGGTAGGTTAGTTAGTGTAGTTTATCACTTTTAGAGTTTATAGTGTTTAGTTAGTATAGCTTAATCACTGTTACTTATTCAAATACCGCAAAACAACTGTATGGAATATAATAAAATCAGAATGGCTCATCTCAGGATTCTCAGGAAATGAAAATTTGGGATAGTCATTTTCCAGGTTTTGGAATTTTTGGTTTTGGGGCTTATGATTTCGTAAATGTAAGGAGTTTCAGACGAAAACCTTCCTCTGCCATTGGAGGGTCAGCACCTTTTCTGCAATTTGTTAGTCTTAAAGACCATAAAGTCAATGGGTGAAGAGGATAAGTGATTTGCCCAGGATCACATAATCATTAAGTATCAGAGAAGAGATTCAACCCAGGGCTTTTAGACTCCAAGCTGAACTATTTACTACTGAATCATACCCACTATCTGCCTCCCTTACTCCTCCTACAAATGAGCTGAAGAACAAAGCTAGAGGAAGTCTCGTAACTGTTCTGATTGGGTACGTTTTAAATTCATCTTAATCAACCTCAACTTGGCTCTCACTGAAGCAAGGCAGTCCTTGTATTTCTCCCTAATTGATTCTCTAGCTTACTCCCCACAGAAGTGATTTCAAATAGTCTCTTCCTCCCTTGAGTTTCCCATACTGCCACTCTTTCCTGTTGCTCAGCTGGAGAACTTGTCTCTTTTCTGAGGAAACTGAGGCCATTCAACAGGAGCTAGCTCTTTTCCCATTTTCCCTTGCAAAACACCTTGACACTATTTCCCACTTTCTCCTCCTTTTCCCCATCTCTGACAAAGAGGTGGCCCTTCTTGCCAAGACCAGCCCCTCTGCTTTTGCACTTGATGCTATCTCCTCTTGTCTTCTCTAGCAGATTGAATTCTCAATGGTCTCTTTCCCCCAACACTCAAATCTTCAGCCTCTTTCTATTTATTCTTCCTTCCCTATTATAGTCTCCACATTTTCTCCTCTCAATTCACTCCTCAGACCTTTGTAATCTGGCTTCCAAACTCATCACTCAATTACAACAAAAACTCCCAAGTTACTAGTGATCTCATAATTGCTTGATTTAATGTTCTTTTCTCAGTCCTCATCCTTCTTGACCTTTATGATGCATTTGACACTATTAACTATCTTTTTTTTTTCTTGGATACTCTCTCCTCTTTGGCTTTTTTTTTTTTTTTTGGATGGGGGAAGGCAAGGCAATTGGGGTTAAGTGACTTGCCCAAGGTCACATAGTGAGTGTCAAGTGTCTGAGGCTGGATTTGAACTCAGGTCCTCCTAACTCCAGGGCCAGTGTACCACTGAGTTGCCCTTCTCTTTGGGCTTTTGTGACACCATTCCCTCCTGGTCCTCTTCCTACCTGTCTGTCTGACTGTTCTTTCTCAGTCTCTTTGCTGGCTTATCATTCATATCATACCCCTTAATTGTGGGTGTTCTCCAGCAACCTGGGCTGGGCTCTCTTCTTCCTCTATATTCTCTTTCTTTGTAACCTCATCAGTTTTCATAGACTTAACTATCAACCGTATATAGATGATTCACATACATTGATATGCACGCATGCTAACAAGTGCATATAATGTGTATATGTACACATAGATATATACACACAAAGATACATATGTGCATACACACATACAAACATATATATATATATATATATAGCCTCAGTCTCTTCCCTGAGCTTCAGTCCCACATCACCAATTGCTATTGGACATTTCAAACTGAACATCCTGGAGATACCTCAAATTTATTGCCTCTTCCTTTACAAACTAAATTTGTTCTCTTTTCCTCAAAACTGTCCCATCTGGTCAACAAGTCAACAAGCATCTTTTAAGTGTCAAAGGCATCACCACCCTTTTAGCCACTCAGGTTCAAACCTCAGCATTTTCCTTGGTTCTTCATTCTCCCTCCCCCTCTATGTCCAATCAGATGCCACATCATACCATCCATAGCAATCCTTGCATCTGACCTCTTTTCTCCACTCACAGCTACCACCACACTTCAGGCCCTCTTCCAGGTCTCAGTGGTCCCAGAAGGTCCCTTATAACCTCTCTAAAGCAGCAGCAGCAGCAGCAGCAACAACACACTATTGCTCTGTCTTTGGTAAACCTGTCAGTTTTTTGCTACAGGAGACAGATGGCTGAGGCTATACCTGATGCTCATGAAGTAGCTCCTACACCTTTGAGGCTGGGATCTCTCTAGTCAGGTATTGTGCCAGTAAATGTTTAACAACCAGCCTTCAAAAAATACATGCAGGGCACACTTTTAAGTTTAATCTGTATTATTAAGATTTCTTCATGACTTTTTTTTTTAAAGCAATTGGGGTTAAGTAACTTGCTCAAGGTTACACGGCTAGTCATTATTTATGTGTGGGTGCTCATTTTCTGAGGCCGGATCTGATCTCGGGTCATCCAAACTCCGAGGCCGGCGCTCTTACTCACTGCTCCACCTAGTCGCCCTTTTAGGGCAATTGGGGTTAAGTAACTTGCCCAAGGTTACACGGCTAGGTTTTTGTTTGTGCGGATTAAGTGTTGGAGGCCGGCTCCGAACTCAGGTCCTTCTGATTCCAGGGCCGGCGCTCTATTCACTGCGCCACCTAGCCGCCCCTCTTCATGACTTTTTGAAGTCTAAAGAATCAGTAAGACAATAAATCAAATCCAGGTTTACAATGAAAATTTAAGAATTAGCTCCTGAGAGTTGGTGCAAGCTGGCTTTAGCATGCCATTGTCCTTAGCCCCTTCTCAGTATCAGGCTTTGGGGAATAATGTTTCTGTGAGTGGGCCCCATTGCTCTCCAGTCACTAAAAGACCCAAGTCACAAGAGAGGGTATAGAGTACCTATATATGTATATAAGTAAATAAGTAACTATTTATCTTGACTTTAGGGGAAGCATGAAAAACATTCTGGGTTTAGGGAGGGTTAAGTATAACTTCCAGGAAAGGAAAGCAGTTGCTTCATAGCATGGGCCTCTGTGTAGCACCCCCATTCTGGGTTCACTCTCCTACCTGGACTAGCAGGTTGGGTCCCCAGAGGGGGCTTAAAGCCAGGTTACACATCCCTGAAGGCTGGAAGTATTTAACTCCCTTCCCAACTTGATTAACTAAATTGTTCCTTTGATTAATTAATACTTTATTAATAATTATATATAATATAATTAATAATTAATATAAGTGTCCAAGAAATGTTCATACGTAGTTTATATATTTAATTGGTTGGTTGATTCTACAAGTCAATTCAAAGAAGCCTTTTCACCTGATAACTGTATCTAGACTTGGAGTTATCTTCTTTGTTACACTAATTGTGGGTTGTTCTACAAGACATACCTCTCTCTCTCTTTTTTTTTTTTTTTTTTGCTTTTTGGAGGGCAATTGGGGTTAAGTAACTTGCCCAAGGTCACACGGCTAGGTTGGTTTTTTTTTGTTTGTTTGTGTGTGCATTAAGTGTCTGAGGCCGGATCCGAACTCAGGTCCTTCTGACTCCAGGGCCGGCACTCTACTCACTTCGGCACCTAGCCGCCCCCAAGACATACCTCTCTTACACTAAGGAATTGATACTTATGGAATTGACCTCAATTGAATCAAATGACCTATACCTTCTCATCCAGCATGGAACATGTACTACCACTATGCTAGGAGGAATATGTTGCTGGCTGGTTGTTACAATAACAGACACAACAATATAATCCATGAGACTCCATGAAAACAGGTACCATAGTCAAGTTTTCCATTTGGCTTCCACTATAAAGAAACTTCTTGAGCACCCCACAAATGGGGGGGGGAGACTTCTAGTAATAAGGAGTTATCCTTTTGCAACTTTGCTCTCTAGACTCAAGTCCACTTTCCCTGGATTCTATATGTGGGAAAGTGTTCCATAAACTTGTATGGAAATTTCCTTGTACCAAATGAATTTATGATACCCCTTAGTAAATGACCCTTTCTAAAAACTGCTTAACGGTGGACTAAGCTGATTTTCAATTGATGAGTTTAAGGGAAAGTATACCTATGATGATTCAAGTTTGTGGTATTAAAGAATTATGCACGACTCTTCAGGGAGTATCCCTAGAATCCTGAAGGGGAGATATAACTTCTTACCAAGACTTGAGATATCTATAAGACTGGGAGTTGGGATAAGGATCCTAAAAGTTCAAATGGGCTACATATGTGTGTGTGTGTGTGTGTGCGCACACACATAGAATAAATAAAAAAATAAATAAAATGTAGTTTAGAGAAAGAGAGCACTAGCATAGTGGGGAATTGAGAAAATCTTCATGCTTGAACTGAATTTCCTAGTAAATTAGTAATTCAATGGGACCTAGGTGATGAGGGAGGGCATTCTAGACTGGGAGGATGGTCAGTGCAAAGGTATAAAAGTGGAAGATATAGGAAGTGTGTGAGAAAGAGAGAGGAATCCAGTTTGACTAGACCATAGAACTTGGGAAGGCAGAGGCAGCTAGGTGGTCCACTGATTAGAGTCTGAAAGCATGAAGATCTGAGTTCAAATCTATACTCAGACACATTTGCTAGTTATATGACCCTGTGCAAATCATTTAACCTCTGTCTATCTCAGCTTCCTCCACTCTAATAGCACCTCCCTCCTAGAGCGGCTGTGAGGATCTAATGAGAAATTTGTAAAGTACTTAGCACAGTG